>JAWPHD010002839.1:0-45000 GCA_037043455.1 Cyrtodaria siliqua | reverse complement strand
CAGAATCATGACCCTTTATTTGACTAATTATTTATTTGAATAATCAACTTCATGTGGCTTTCACTTTAACACGTTTTAAGGATTGTTATTACACCTAACATACAGTTCACACGTGATGGTATGATGTATCTCTGCATTTATGGGTTTTCGATTCTGCAATTAATTTTTTTACACAACTGTGGTCCTTTGTTTTAATGAGAATTTCTTTTACATTAAAAAATTAACACATATTTTAAACATTTATTATTCTTGATTTTGCCCATCATCGGCTAGAGCAAAAACGCGGGGTATTCATCACCTTCACTGGTAGTTCTAGTTAATATTACTTTAAAAAAATGTTCTGCTGAGTGACCATGTTGACTACAGAGTGATGCCCTCTTAATGTTAAACACATGGCACTTAAACATATAAGTAACTTAATAAAGTTATATAACTGTACACAGTTATGAAATCTAATTTGAGTTGTTCTATTTTTAAAAACCTGATTTAAACTGGCAATCATTTTACATGTTCGTGATCCTGATGATATTCATTTTGATAATGTATCTGTTTATACATGTATTTTGTTCTTTTTAGCTTATCTAGTTTAGCACCGGTGTTAATGACAAAAAAACAAGTTTTATTTCAATAGCAAATATTATTTGCATATTGTATTAGGTATTCGCTAAATACTACCTGATACTTTATATTTTTGAAGATAGCATCGAAATTGTTTTATACTGCCATATCTGATAGGGCAGCAACGATACTCCTACATGACGATACGATACGTATCACGATACGATACGTATCACGATATACAGGGCTCACGATGCGATACATTTATCAACTGATACAGTTAACGATCCCATCCAGCAAATATATATGTTTTTGTATCCATTTTCAAACATTCATAGTTATCTCTTTTCAAGAATGTCCATCTTATTCCTGAATAGGATAGCCTTCCTGGCAATACAAATTGACCCATGTCTTAAATATCAACAAGACTCGTTACTCAAAGCAGAGCGTACATATGTTTGTATTGTGTTTTTTTTCGGAGTTTTTGGTTAATCGCTGGACCTTTAATATCTAGGTCTTTAACGATTCACCAAATATTCGAAACACCGCTGTATTTTGCCGTATGTTCGGTTTTACATTTACATTTTTATGGCAATTTAAGGAATAGGCAATACCTCTTGTGTCCCATATTCCAAATCCCGAGTCCAAATCAGTATCTTGAATCATTCGATGAGATTCTGACACGTCTCTGTTCAAGAGAGTACTTATTTAAAGCTGAAAGTCTTTCTGAGATTTCTTAGCACTGGTACTGGTTTGGTTGCTCGGTGGTATATTTTTTCTAAACATGAAATATGCTTACGATAATAAGGGCTCCAAACCTGAACACAATATTCTAATAGAGGACGTATATAACTGGTATATATAATAATAAAGATTTTTTTATCAGAGTGTTTAAAAATTATTTTCAAATAACCGAGACCTTGCATCGCTTTCTTTGCTGCCGCACTACACTGCTTACTTGGCTTTCCAGTTTTACTGATAATACCTCCCAAATCATTTTCTGAATCTGAATTTTCAATATCTATATTGTTTATATATTCTGCATTATCATTACCAAAATGGATTGTTTCACACTTGGCTACTTAAATCTCGGAAGCCCTAGATCTGACCATGATTGTAATGTATTTAAATCATCTTGTAATATATTCATATTTTTACAGGAATTGAAAATCTTTGTATCATTCACAAAAAAGCTGTGATTTACTGCCAATAATATATGGTAGTTCATTTATAAAGAGTATAAACATAAGAGGCCACAATACTTATCCTTGGGTACCCCACTTAAGACGTCTTTTTCTGTAGATGACTGTCCTCTAATAACTATTGTTTGTTTACGTCCAGTAAGAAAACCTTTTATCCATTAAAAGACCTTACCCTGTATCCCGTAAGCCTGTATCCAGTTTCAATAAAAGTCTCATGTTCAACTGAATCAAGTGCACTTCGGTAGTCAAGATATACAACATCTGTAGTTACCTTTTACAAAGATATGTTGATTTTTGCTGATCACATGTTCTGAATTCAAGTGAACAAGCATGCTTTCTTTGAATATTGATTCAATTTACAAGAAACACATGTTAAACACATGCTGCCTTTTTGGTTAGAGAATAGTTCATGACGGGATTTCTTTATTTACACTGTCCCGTATTTTGGGATGAAGTAGGGTAAGTGTGAGGCGCCCTATAAACTGGTTTAAACCCCCAAGCGGCCTATTTTGCCACTGACCGTTCCAAGGTGATAGCCCTACTGTCAACCTGTTTTGTGTGTGTGATACCTTTATTCCTTATTAACCATTACGTGTTCCGAGTATTAACTTTCATACCCCATCCAACCCCTGCTCCAAGAAGGAAAACGGGGTTAATAGTTAAAACATATTTATTTTTACATCAATTGCGAAACAAGTTATTGCAACTTATATTAACCACTCTCGATGGCTTCCTGTATAGAACCAGTCCTAAGCAATGTGGATAAATTATCTTGCTCAAGAATAAATAAATTGGCCGCGGCGAGGATCGAACCCACCACCTCTCGATCTGGAGTTCGGCGCTGTAGCACTGGACTACGCACTCCACTACGGGGTTGGCTTAAAACCTTAATTCCGGCATAAAACGTTTGCAAATTGTCAAATTAAAACATGTAATATGTAATTTTAAACAGGTTATCACGTTTTGTTTCAATAAACAATGTTTTTAAACGTGTTTTATTGTCGAAATATCGCTTATAAAATCCTGCTTATATAACCTTTCCCATCGCTTAATGGAATTAAGGCGGGACCACGTAATGTTTGTCGTTTTGCGTGTTTTTGTGTTAACTGTGTTCTGTTAAAGCTCCATTTCATGTTCGACTTTTATATTTATTTTCAGAAATAACTTATCACTTTACTAAATAACTTAAACAAGTTATGTTTTACCCCCAAAGATACATGCCTATGGCTACACGTGAAATGTGGTTAATTATTCAGAAATAGCTTATTTAGGTTATTTTTCTTCATTATCCATATTAATATGTAATAACCAACACAAGGATGACCCAACAAAAATAGGGGAATCTTTCGTTTAAACTAAGCTAATGACATATTAATCAACCTACTGATACATCTAGTTATTTATATGTGTGGTAAATAATAAACAATAACTTGTAGGAGTTATGTTGGACCCTTCAGATTAAGAAATAACGTGTTTAAGTTAGATAAATTGTATAAATTATTTAGATAACTTGTATAAGTTATTTAGCAAGTAACTTAAATTAGTTAACACTACTTACTGTCTATGTACCCTGTCGATGTAACATTTTAAATGGAACTTAAAAATGGTAAACATTTTAACCGCATAATATTGATGATGTGATTACTTGTAAAACAGAAAAGATTAACATCATAAATGTCATTTTTTGTTTATAACTTTGATAACATTTTAAATTTTATAAATGAGTTTCTGTGAATCTGTGTTCTGACGAATCTGTGTGGTGTGACAGTAGAGTCAAGAGGCATGTTATGTGAATACACCTTTCTAAACTGTACATGCCGCTTATCATTTGTAATACGACCCAGTTTTCAGAAAGAAGAGTTGGATTCTAATATGCTAATTATGCTAATAGTTCCCTGTCCATTGTGTATGTTTTGTATTTGAACCTCGATCTGCAGCCATTGATATAACTTATTTGAGTTATATTTTATGTAACTTAAAAATATAGAAGCACAGAGCACATCTCTGGAAGCCATTATGTTTTGCAAATAGACATAATTAATATTACTGTAAACGAAAATGTCCTGCTGCATGACCACGTTGACTGCAGAGTGATGTAGTATTAATGTTAAACCCATGACACTTAAAAATATAAGTAACTTAATAATGTTATATAACTGTACACTTTGTAAACAGACAATCATTTTACATGTTCGTGATCCTGATGATATTCATTTATGATAGTGTATCTGTTTCATTGATTTATCACTCGTATGCTGAAGAAGTTTTGTCTCAAAGACAGACCTTTTACAAGCCTCGGCTTAAATAACTTCATACTGTGTCCTTTCGTTGCATATGTGGTATGATCAGTAACTTTAAACAATGATGAAGAGTCCAAATCATATTTATGTTTCAGTATCTTGAATGTTTCGATGAGATCGCCTCTGACACGTCCCTGTTCAAAAGAGTACATATTTAAAGCTGAAAGTATTTTTTCATATCTGAGATCTCTTAGCTCTGGTACTAGTTTGGTTGCTCGATGATGTATTCTTTTCTAAACATTCAATATCCTTACGATAATAAGAACTCCAAGCCTGAATACAATATTATAATAGAGGACGTACATAACTGGTATATATAATAAAAAGCTTATTTTATCACTGTTTTCTAATAAGCGTATCGTTGCAGCGCTTTCTTTGCTGCTGCACTACACTGCTCATTTGGCTTTCTATTCTTACTGATAATAACTCCCTAATCCCTTTTTCAATCTGAATTTTCAATGTCTATATGTTTTAATTTGTAAGTATTTCTGGAGCATCATAACCAAATGAATTATTTTACACTTGGCTACATTAAATCTCAGAAGCCATATATTTGACCATGATTGTAATGTTTTTAAATCATCTTGTAATATATTCATATATTTACATGAATTGAAAATCTTTGTATCATCCGCCAAAAAATGTGATTTTAATATCTGGTAGTTCATTTATAAAGAGTATAAACAAAAGAGGCCCCAATACTGATCCTTGGGGTACTCCACTTAAGACGTCTTTTTCCGTAGATGACTGGCCTCTAATAACTACTGCTTGTTAACGTCCAGTCAGAAAATCGTTTATCCAATTTAAAACCTTACCCTGTAACCCTTAAGCCTCCAATTTCACTAACTGTCTCTCAAGTTCAGCTGAATCAAATGCACTTTGTTAGACAAGATATACAATATTTGTGGATATAATATACCATTGTCTTAATCATTAGTGACTGATTCTAGAGTTTCTAGCAGGTTTGTTAGTCATTGTTACCTTTTACAAAGCCATGTTGATTTTTGCTGATCAAATGTTCTGAATTCAAGTGAAAAAAATGCTTTCTCTGATTCACGTATTTTACAAGAAACACATGTTAAAGTAACCGATCTATAGTTCATAACAGAGATTCTAGGACCTTACTTAAGAAGAGGGGTGAACTTTTCCCACTTTGCCCACACAAGGTGAGCTCTGCTATCTTCTGACAACTCTCAGTGTTTGTTTTTTGTTGTTGTTGTTTTTTTGTTGTTTTTTCTTTTTTTTGGGAACATAACAATTGGGAATTTTAGCGCGAATTTTCGTAAACAAGGAAATAGATCCATTAAAACATTAATGTCAGAATTTTATCATTAATACTGTTAACTGTACACCAAGTCAACGGAGGCAATTAAAAGCGTTTTGTACTCTATAAATGTGACATATTTACCAAAATTGTTTCTATTTCTTCAAAATTGGGTAAAAAAAAGATATGTTTTGGCATTAGAAATATGACCGAAAAACGGCTATTAAAACAGCCCCCAAAAACACTGAGTCTTGTTTAGATTAGGAATGGGACCAACATATACGACTGAAAAGGAAGACTGTCCAACCCACATTATGTAGACACTTTAGTCTTGTTTTAATTTGGGGATAAGTTCAGAGGTGTAATTGATTTATTACTAAATAACTTTAACAAGTTATGATTTACCCCCAAAAAACACATGCCTATGGCCAAATGTGAACTATGGTAAACTTTTCAGAAATAACTTATTTATTTTGTACCGATTTCAGTTATTTACTAAATAACTTTAACAAGTTATGTTTTACCCTAAAACAATGCCTATGGCCACAAGTGAAATATGGTGATGAACTTTTCAGAAATAACGTCTTTAAACTATTTTGCTACTATCTCCAAATTATTATGTAACTCATTTAAGTTATTAGTAGGTAACTTATATCAGTTACACCCCTGACAATTAAAAGCTTGAATAAACTATTGCTAAACCTTGCGGAGAAGAATTTATGGCAAATTAGTTAACAACAAAGATGAAAGAACCATAAAAAATATTAGATGTTGCAGGAATATTATTGTTTTGATAGAAAACAGATTTACAAACTGATGAATATCTGAAACTTATTTCAGTTATTTTGAGAAAAAAACACTCCAAAACTCTCATAACCTAAACAAATTATTTTTCTAACTTTTGCCTGATGGATAAGACTGAGACACATCGCAATCTGTTTATACATATTACATGATTATGTTGATCATTTTATTGATGTGTTACCTGTATCATTTTAAGTTTACATGTGTAAGAAACTAAATTTATGGTATATTAAAATGAACACCATCTTAATGGCAGAGACCTATTGGGTTACTTCCCATACAATTGTAACATGTTTTCACCTTTTTATTCAAACATATTCTATCAAACATGTTACCCATAATAGCGATCTATTTCATGCATACTTACCATTTTCATAACTTTAAAATATTTAACATAACACATTTTCTGTAGGCTCACTGATTTAGCATAGTTGACAGGGCAGTACTGATAACTGAATATAGTTATTCCAGCAAGGGACTTAAATCTTACAATGAAGTGTTAATTAAACAATCATATAAATAAGTTGTTTCCCTTGGAAAGGTGTTTACATTTACTCATAACTTATTTAAGTTATCTATCGAACTGTATTCAAAGGGAGAAAACTCCTGAATTATTGATAAAATAACCCATTAAAGTTATTAGAAAATAACTTCAATCAGTTACACCCCTGACTGATAGTCAGACTGATCTATAATTCTTCTAACGGGTATCCAATTTCTCCACCTACAAATGCATGATTTTCTCTTTTTCGTTGAAATGTGCGTTCAACTTCAAATGTGTGTTAAAAGTACCGGTAAGATAAATAATTATTATGTGACTTAAATAAATTCTATTAAATTGTAAGATCACTCTAACCACTGACCGTCTCGGGATTCCTGTGCCCCATACCCACCCCACGACCCTTGACCCAACAGGAACAACCGTCACTTGGAACCCCATCTCGCTCATGTCAGCCATTGGGCCTTGAGAGCTGTGAGATTTCGTACAGATATTTTCTGCATGGATCGGTGTAATAAATATATCACTAAATATCACTCATTTGCCTATTGAAACATTTAACAAATTGTGCCTGATATTAAGTAATGTTCTGTTTTTATTTTATTTTTCAGCCTCAAAAACTGATGCAGCCCCGCCCCCAAAACCAACCCCTGGAGCAAAGCCAGCTGCCACTTCTACTGTCTCTTCTGACAACACTAAATACCAGTGTGGGGTGTACTATGAGCATAATGAATGGACTTTTTATAACATTGAGTCAGAAATGGCCTCTCGGAGAGTCGGCCAACCATCATCAATTAAAAAATGACTGCGATAGAATTTTAATAATTGTTATTTTTTCATTATTATTATAAAAGACAAAATTGTTTGCAACTGCTTGAAGTCTAAATAAATTTGGCATTTAAAAATGCAATTTCATCCTATCTTATTATTGACTGGTGATCTAAGATCTGTGTACATGTACATCCTAAGAGAGTGAGATATATTTATGCCCTTTTTTTCGAAGAAGAGTGGGTACATGTACAATGTATACTATTCAAAATTTGATATGGATCACTTTTTTAACAATTGGAAACTGTAGAGTTTAAAATGTTTTTTGTAAGTAAAATATATGTGTATGGGCCTCATATACGTGTATTGTAAATATCAATATTTTACCTTTAGTTGGCTGGAGATGCACGGGAAATCACATACTCATGAAAAACAGGCTGGTTAGGTACATGTATATTTATGTACATGAATTCATTTCAATTGATTTGCTTGTTTTTACACAACCTCGTCTTTATTGAGCAAACATGGCTGAACATAAGCCGTCTTAGTGCTGATGAAATTAATAGAGGCATATGAATGCTGGAGGCTGGGCTATCGCAGAGGCATGTTGCGCGTGCACTTAATGTATCCCAGAGTGTAGTCGCTAGGATGTGGAACCGGTTCCAAACTCACGGCAGCGTTAGCCATTTACAAGGTGGTGGTCGGTCAAGGTCAACAACCCAAACACAGGATCGTTACATTGTCATTCAGGCACGGCGTAATCGCTTCCGTAACGCCACAACCTTCAGGGTTCAGTTCCAAAATGCTATCGGCGTGAGACTTTTTACTCAAACTCTCAGGAATCGTTTGCATGGCGTCCGGTTGAATGCAAGAAGACCAGCTGTGTCCGCATCCAGGTTCTGTGTAGATTTCATGGACAAATGTGCAAGAGTGTGGAGAATGCCCAACGAACGATTCGCTCCCGTATGCATTGCGGAACATAATCGTTATGGTAGTGGTTCAATCATGGTGTTGGCGGGTATCAGCATGCAGGGAAAACAGATCTGCACATCACTGAAAATGGAACCTTGACTGCTGAAAGATATTGCAATGACATTCTTGATGTTTGCACGTATGCTGGTGCTGTGGCTCCAGATTACATTTTAATGGATGATAACGCCTGTCCACACCGAGCTCGAATCATCAACCAGTTATGCAGTATCTTGAGAGGGAGTCAGTCGAACGAATGGACTGGCCAGCGCGATCCCCAGACCTAAACCCAAATCGAGCATGTTTGGGACATGCTTCAGAATGCAGTTTCTGGTCGGGCTGTTCAAAGAACCACGATCCCTCAACTAAGAATTGCACTCGTAGAATAAAGGGCTTGCATTCCACAAGACAATATCCGTAGGCTTATCAGTAGCATGAGAAGGCGATGTCACACCGTCATCGATGCGCGTGGACGTCACACCTGTTACTAAAATTCCACATTTCCACAAAAACAATGAATTTTAAGAAAATTTCAAGTTTACCCATATTATGAAAGTTCACATTTAGGCATTTGTCCCAGTTTTAACGTGCATTATGCTTGAATAAATTCTTCCTAATGTAATCATGATTGATTTTGAATATTTATATCAAAAACATAACATAAAAATTACCATATTTACCGGCGTAAACCGCGCATGCGCAGAAACAGCGCACCCCAACTTTGGACCCGAAATCCTTGGACAAATATTTTGTTGGCTGAAAAAAAAGAAGAGTAAACATTACTTGTTGCCTAAACCGCGCACCCCTTCTACAACCACAGAGACAGCTAGCGTCAGTTTTGCCCTTAGGGACAATATAAACAGATAAGATAAATTTTATTTAAAATCGGCAAGACACACACAACACATAACACAAGCCCTCAGGGGGTTTTGAACCGACTTGACATGATGATAAGAGTCAACATAGTAGTAAAATAGCTATACTAAGAATTTAATTGATAATTGAATGTTGTTTAACGGCTCATCAGCACAGTATAGGTTATTTACAGCCGCCCCAGAGAGAGGGGAAGGATACATGGGAATCCGGGAACCGTGCCCTACTCTTATTATCGAATAGATTCCTATGGTTCTTTAAAGTGCTTGGAGACCGATATGCGGGATCGTCTGGATTACATCCTATACCAAGAAAGATTAAAATGGCATTAGTCTAATACAAGCAAAAGTACATTGACAATCTGATTTAAGGTATAATAAAACACAGGTGCATTTTAAGCATGATCAAAGCACATATAAGCATAACAAAATACAGACGTAAGAGGGGTGAGCAATCTGTAAGTAATCGAATATGATAGATTAATTATGAAAAAAATGGCTTAAATTTTGTACAATTTAAAATTAAGATTTGTGCAGCCAGTGTCAATCATACAGAGGATAGCCTTGGCAGATCTTGCACATGCCACATGCTGCATTCTGTTAAGAGCTAGTTAAGATTTTTTTAAATAAAAACTGAATTTTACAATACAGAGCAAAAGCTTTTAAGTTAAAAAAAGGTACTAAAACTCTTATCACATATCAGATATGACCTGATGGACACTGACTGCATGCAGAAACAACTATGGTCATACTCGGTGTGATTGGTGATTGAGTACAGGGCTATCAACGCCGACAATGCATACACTACTCAACTTTTATAAAAGTCACTTTTCAAATAATTATATATTTTTTAATAATTCGTATTTTCATTTGAAATTTTAACTGGCATCGCTAGCGATTTAACAAACTTAATCTGCCTTCATTGGACTAAAATCTAGTTGATAAACTTAATTGAATATTGGTATGTGTTTCAGTGATTTCCAGTTTTTAGCTCGACTGATCAGAGATCTGCAGAGCTTATGCCGTGGTGCGTCGTCCGTCCGTCTGGCCGTCTGTCCGTAAACTTTTATTTGTAGCGACAACTCCTCTGAAACTACTGGATGGATATTCATGAAACTTTACAGAAATGTTGCCCATCAAGTCTAGTTGATCCTAGCAAAAATTCATGTTGATGTGAAATCCAAGATGGCCGCCAAAGCTAAAAATAGAGTTTTAAAATACAAGTTTGTAGTGACTACTTCTTGAAAACTATAAGTGATATTGATATGGGACTTTTTCTAAAATGATCAGCATGACATGATGTTGATCCTTGTCAAAAATCGTTTTGATTCAACGTTAAACATGGCTGCCAGCGGCCATCTTTGTTTACATAGAGTTATATAGTAAAAACTTGTAGCGACTACTCCTCTGAAACTACTTGGCGGATTGTCATGAAACTTTACAGGAATGTTGCTCTTGATGTCTAATTGATCCTAGAAACATTTCAGGTCGGCCGGAAATTCAAGATGGCCATCACAGCTGAAAATAGATTTTTAAAAAATAAGTTTGTAGCGACTACTTCTTTAAAACAAGAGATATTGATATGGGACTTTTTCTAAAATGATCAGTATGACATGACGTTGGTCCTTGTCAAAAATCGTTTTGATTTGACGTTAAACATGGCTGCCAGCGGCCATCTTTGTTTACATAGAGTTATATAGTAAAAACTTGTAGCGACTACTCCTCTGAAACTACTTGGCGGATTTTCATGAAACTTCACAGGAATGTTGCTCTTAATGTCTAATTGATCCTAGCAAAATTTCAGATCGGCCGGAAATTCAAGATGGCCACCACGGCTAAAAATAGATTTTTAAAAAGCCAGTTTGTAGCGACTACTTCTTGAAAACTGTAAGTGATATTGATATGGGACTTTTTCTAAAATGATCAGCATGACATGATGTTGGTGATTGACGAAAATCATTTTGATTCGACAAAATTTCAGGTCAGCCGGAAATTCAAGATGGCCGTCACGGTTAAAAATAGATTTTCAAAAAACAAGTCTGTAGCGACTACTTCCTGAAATCAAAATCAATCAGTAGAGCTTCAAGGTCATTGACCTCTTGTTAGTATTTGTGTTATTTTCAAAAAACCTGGGTGACCGATTATAAAAATTGACTAGTGTAGTAGTAGTAAACACTTAATAAAGGCAACATAGACAATACTGAATACTATAGCAATTTAAGCAGAGCAGACAAACATAATACTATTAGGCAAAACTAGCACAGTCAAATTAATATGTTTTCTAAGTCCCTCAGGAAAGGAATTCTACAACACTGGGGCAGCATTCCGAAGGAATTTTTACCATAACTTGATGTACATGTACAAACCTGTGCAATGTGAAGACTATTTGTGTATTTAAAGTTATATTTTGATTCTTTTTGTTTCGCTCACGATAGTGGGTAGCGAGACATAACAATCACTTTTCGGGCGCCGGTGGCAACATTTTAAATTAACTATCAACAACCGCTGCTTGAATTTTTCTGAGACTTTCTCCGATAACTCGTGCCCCGAATCATCTCGGCCCCGATTTGGTCAACTCTGCCCCTACATGATATTTTATATAGTCATCTCGGCCCCCTAACTTGGCCCCCACAGTTTTATATATTGTTTATGTTAGATAAATAAAATATGTATTATTGTTTGTTTTATTTGAGTTTTTTAGGTTTTATTTTGTGTCCCAGATCATAAAATTATGATTATTTTTATCGCATTTCTTTAGACTGATGATGAAATGAAGAGCCAGTTTGTTTGCTTACGACTAAGTATTTACTTAGGAATAGTTTTCATATATTGAATGATTTGTTTAATTTCATTTTGTATCATCATTTCAGGCCAGAAAAATGGGGGAAATATTGAAATTAAATGATGACCAATCAAAATAATCATTATATTTTACAACAGTTTTTAGCTCTACTGATCTCTACTGATCAAAGATCAGCAGAGCTTATGCCGTGGTGCGGTGTCCATCGTCCGTCCGTAAACTTTTTTTGTAGCGACTACTCCTCTGAAACTACTGGATGGATTTTCATGAAACTTTACAGAAATGTTGCTCTTGATGTCTAATTGATCCTAGCAAAATATCAGGTCGGCCGGAAATTCAAGATGACCGACACGGCTAAAAATAGATTTTTAAAAAACAAATTTGTAGCGTCTACTTCTTGAAAACTGTTAGTGATATTGATATAGGACTTGTTCTAAAATGATCAGCATGACATGATGTTGGTCCTGGTTGAAAATTATTTTGATTCAACATTAAACCTGGTTGCCAGCGGCCATCTTTGTTTACACAGAGTTATATATAAAAACTTGTAACGACTACTCTGAAACAACTTGACAGATTTTCATGAAACTGCACAGGAATGCTGATCTAGCTTACAGAACCAGCCAGTAGAGCTTTAAGGTTATTGACCTCTTGTTTGATATTATCTTCTACTACATATATATATATGGAGACAATTTTGTAGAAACCACTTACCAGCGGATTCGAACCCGCACCTAGGACACCAACTTTGACACAGCGCCTCGCACAATACTGAACGTGTCTGATATCTTCGTGCCTTTCCGTCAAATAACGACAACCATAGCATATAATTTATACGATAGAAGATTCACTTTACATGATTATATCCTCAGGTATATTTACAACATCTTACCATAGAAAGACGCCGGATCATACTGATACACTGAATATATATAGATATATATGGGGGCCGAGTTGTTTGACCATTTATTTTACAGGGGGGCCGAGTTGACTATTATTAGGTGGCCGCGTATATTTTACAACAGTTTTTAGTTCTTCTGATCGGAGATCAGCAGAGCTTATGCCGTGGTGCGTCGTCCGCCTGTCCGTCTGTCTGTAAACTTTTATTTGTAGCAACTACTCCTCTGAAACTACTGGATGGATATTCATGAAACTTTACAGAAATGTTGCCCATGAAGTCTAGTTGATCCTAGTAAAAATTCATTTTGATGTGAAATCCAAGATGGCCGCCAAAGCTGAAAATAGATTTTCATTGACCTCTTGTTAGTAACTGTGACATTGACCTCGATCCCAGTAACGTTAATAGCAATGCCAAGTTTGCTATCCATAAATGCTACATACATAGAAAATTTCGTGGCAGTATCTCACTCCTAACAGGTTAACGGAAACCATTTTTAGCTCTACTGGTCTTATGGGATAGCAAGTTATCCATCTTTTTTGATACACAAACATTTCCGGGATAGTTCTCCTGAACCTCTGTCTGGATTTCAACGAAACTCGACAATGATGATCAATATCAAGCGTAGTTGTGCATATCATCAACATATTCTGGGAAACGTTTGCTTGGGGGTCAGTTTTTACGTTTTATGCGAGGATTTGCACACGTAAAAACTGACCCCCAAGCAAACGTTTCCCAGTCCAGAAGAATTCTTTGGTCGCCTCTGAATATCGCATTGCGGAAGTATTCTCAGACGCATGCCACTTAAGGGAATCGCGAAATAACTGAAATGATATACTAGATGTGGAGTAAGTGCCTTCATTTACTAGTCTAGACAAGAGCTGCATTGTTTCAGAAATTTCATCTGCACTTTTTGTCACATTCTCCTGACTACTGACTTTTCCTATTGTTACTGGTTCAGCTGGGTCTGTGGTGGCATGTCCAAATTGTAACGTTTTCTTAGACTTTAATGTTCTGATTGGTGAACATTCTTGCACGCACATGCTTAGTCCTTGTTGAATTTTAACAGGAGTCACAATAACATCGTCCAAAATAGAATCGGCCATGAAGTCGTTGATTTTTACTGGCGATTCCGACAATTTCGTTGCCGTGTATATCTTTGTCAAGGAAGAGTGACTACTAGGTGATGTCGTTAACCTTGCTTTGACAATAGGGGATTTTGAATACATGATTGGCCGTTTAAACCGTATAGGTGTAGATCTTATACAAGGCCGTTTATAGTTTTTAGTTGGAGATACTACATTTACTATTTTGGATCGGTTCCGACCTTTCCTACCATACAACGTTAGGGAAGTTTTCTTCCTATATCTCGGCATTGTCACAGTCTCTCTGAAAAATATTATTAGATACTTTGGATCAGCTTTTGTTCTTTATTTTAAAATAGTAGAGTCAGGAATGCATTTTTTCGTCCAATTACTTGGCCTCATCAGGGAACCAAAATTGCATAAAGTTACAGTCATGTGCCAAAATCTGCATAAACCTGTTTTTTTCGGCCATAAATGCCTCCCCAAAACTTCATGAAGGAAAATAAGACTGATTAGGTATTTTCTATACGAATTCCACGCTTAAACCATGTATAAACAATGTATTTTCTTTTAAAATGCGAAAAAAAGGCACGGCAAGGACAGATTCAACTTTGTAAACAAAGACATTCTCAAACTGTACATGGAATAACTTTTTAAATCCGCTAGCTAGGACATTGAAATAAAAAACCGAGTGAATCGGAGATACAGTAGCCCCTTATTAACACAATCATTTAACAAATTAATCATATGATATGCGCCTACCTGTCAAAATTGCTTCCGACAATAACGAAAATCATCCAAAAATCGCCATTTTTTCACATCAGAAACATTTTCTCCACTTAAAGCTCGTCATGAGCAGGTTTACGTCCTCCCCCCTGCATTTGAGCTTGCTATGATTAATAGGTTGTCCACCATGTACACTGAATATCCAAAACATGGTTGCTGTGAGGTATTTGTACAAATAGTACTAGTTGATCCTAGCAAAAATTCAGGTCGGCCGGAAATTCAAGATGGCCACCATGGCTAAAAATAGGTTTTAAAAAAACAAATTTGTAGCAACTACTTCTTGAAAACTATAAGTGATATTGATATGGGACTTTTTCTAAAATGATCAGCATGACATGATGTTGGTCGTTGTTGAACATTATTTTGTTTCAACATTAAACATGGCTGCCAGCGGCCATCTTTGTGTACATAGAGTTGTATAGTAAAAACTTGTAGCGACTACTCCTCTGAAACTATTTGACAAATGAAACTTCACAGGAATCTGATCTAGCTATCAAAAACTATCAGTAGAGTTTCAAGGTCATTGACCTCTTGTTTATATTACACGTTTTCTACCGTTGGATAACGTCAGTCTCGCACAATAACCAACAGTCATGTCCGAAGCCTCCGATTGACACCTCGTCTATTATCCTATAATAAGCATGAGCAATTAACTGTAACAATTATGAAAATTGTCAATTGTTTGAATACAGGTATTTTAAGTCACTTTTAACACATGTTAGGCCATATATGACGCTTTCTATGGTAGAGGCAAACCATCCAATTTTTTTCTGGGTAGAACTAGTACTGTATACCTCCCACTATCCATAAGAATCAACACTTTCTCACAAGTTGATCGAGCTCCCAAAGGGATTTGAAATTTATTTAACAGTTTCATTATTGAAACAAACCTTGATACTAAATAGTGATTATTATAACTAATTTACTTAAGTTTCATATACACTAACTATAATTCAATTCTTGTCAATATTCATGGCAATAACCCTTAATAAACTTACTTTTGAATCTTAAACCATGTTAACTAAAGTAATCATTGATTCCTGATGTCCTAAACTCACCAAAACTTGAATATAAAAAATACAAAGTTATCACACCCCATCTCTTTACTTGCAGCATGTAGGTCACAACCTCTACTGCTTTGTGACATTTATCGTCTGATTGCACTTGAAATTAGGTTATACTGAATTGAAAAGAGTTCTTATTCAGTATTGGTCCCCTCTTCAATTAAATTGAACCTTTCTTCAATTGAATTAGAACTCACTTGAATGGAACCTCCCTTCAATTCAATTAGAACTCTCTTCAATTTAACTGAATTAAACCTCGATCTCATTCGGTAGAAGAGAAGTCTAATTCAGTGTTGGAATTGTACCTCTCTTCAATTGAATTAAGCCTCTCTTCAATTAAAATGAGGTTTAATTATTGAGTTATGTTAATTTGTCTGTGGGACGCTAAACTAACATGAACTCAGTTAATTGAACCTCACATTTCTTCAATTGAATTAGACCTTTTCAATTCAATTACAACTCTCCTCAATTGAATAGAACCTCTCTTCAATTGAATTAGACCTCTCTTCTATTAAATTGAACATTTCTCCAATTGGTCTCATTCAATTGAAAAGGTCTAACATCTCAGAAGCTTTCTCTTTAACACGTACCATGATAAATAACTTATAATCTCGTTCATCCTCACTATAATACAATTGTTCTATTGTACCATATTAGATTTTGATTCCTATATATATATATTTATTTTTTTTCTCCATGATATATCTCCTTTTTTTCATATTAATTCATAAATTAATGAACCTGTACTAATCTTGTTATTGTGGTCAAATTATATTTGTAAAATGTATGTTATATGATGAAAAACTATGTAATAGTTTAAGTCAATAAAATTTCTTCTTCTTCTTCTTCTTCTAATTCAGTATTGGAATTGTACCTCTCTTCAATTCAATTGGACCTCAAAATTTAATTAGACCTAACTTCAATTGAATTAGACCGAGGTTTAATTCAGTTGCAATTGAAGAGAGGTCTTATTCAATGGAAGAGAGGTTCAATTCATCTGAAGAGAGGTTCACTTCAATTAAAGAGAGGTACAGTTCCAATACTGAATTAGACCTCCCTTCAACTGAAATACACCTCTTTAATTGAATTAGACCTCTCTTCAATTACTTGAGTTTATGTAAATTTGACGTTGGGATGCCAAAATAACAAACTCAGTTAATTGAATATCACTTCAATTACTTGAAGAGAGGTCTATTGAAGAGAGGTTTAATTTAATTGACGAGAGGTTTAATTAAGCTGAATTGTACCTCTCTTCAATTGAATTGGCATGCAATAGTAATAGGTTATTTAACAGTGTATTGTGCAATACGGGTTTTTTATTGTCCGAGCACACGTTGTGGTGAAAGTCATATTGGACGAGACGCCGAAGGCTATGATGACTTTCACCACAACGTGTACGAGGACAATAAAACCCCGTTTTGCACAATACACTGTTAAAAAACTTTTTTTATTATATATCTAAAATTACAGGGGCAAATAAAACAATTAAACAACAATGACCTTTAACAACAATAAATAAATCATTGTTTTTAATTTATACGCAACTTCTCGGAACTTTGTCGATATTCGGTTTTTATCGTTGAAATTTCTACTGATATTTTTAAAAATCCACCATCATGTTTTGGACAGTCCAATATGAAAAAAATAAGTAATTTCGGGACAGTACAACGTCCAATAACAACACTAAGTATTGTACAATCACGTGGTACAAATACGAACCGCTGATTGGACTGTAAATTTAGGTATATAATAATAAACAATAACGTTAGAAGGGTCCAACTATTTCTTTACATTGAAAACAGACCTAATAACACATTTTAAATTTTTTAGTCGAAACTTTATGAAATCGTTTTGTAAAATACATTACTCATTCCATTCCAATTCATAATTTTTCATTTCAGAGAAGTTGAGATTTTATCTTATTTTCAGTAGGTGATAAAATTTGTGTTACTCGGTTTTTATCCTTAGGTTCTATAGTAAAATAAAAATCTTTGCCCAAGTAAAACGATGATAATTTTCGAGATTTTGATTTTGAAAGATATGTATGTTGAATCAGTTTGCATGAATGTGCATGAAATATGCAGGGTTTTAAAAGAACCACATTGTAGATACCTTAATTTTAACAGTAAACTTGGTTGAACATCAAGGATAAAGACCGAGTTTATCACCTACCAGAATGAATTAGGTAGGTCTTATTTCTGGTCACTGATTGGTCAGTTTTATTGATGATGCTCTATCAAAATTATGAATTTTGTATTAAGACATCTCGTTGATAAGCCATTTTTTTCTGGTTCTCAGTTCCTCCACAGATATGAGGGCTGGCGCGGCGCAGTCGGTAGCGCGGCGGATTTGTAACCGGAGGTCCCGGGTTCAATCCTCCGAGGTGCCACTAAGTTTCGTTGGTGTGTTCTTGGGCGAGACATTTTCCCTTAGCCTCGTCCGTCGGATGGGGACGTAAACCGGGCGGTCCCGTGTATCGGTCTATCCTCCGAGCACGTTAAAGAACCATAGGAATCTATTCGATAATAAGAGTAGGGCACGGTTCCCGGATTCCTATATATCCTTCCCCTCTCTCTGGGATGGCTCTAAATAACCTATACTGTATTGATGAGCCGTTAAACAACATTCAATTCAATTCCTCAACAGATATAATAAACCTTAGATCTCTGGTTCCTCCAGGGTTTTCATGTTTCTGATGCTAATTTTTGTAAAAATAACAACTGAAACAGCAAGAATATCGGTAGAACCAACGCATGCAGCTTGTCTTAAAAGATGGTTTTGTTTTACAATGAATGACATTGAAGAGACAATTTCAGAGCACCATAGACGTACGCAAATAGTAGTCGTTTTCAAATTACAAAGGGCATTAACTCTAGAAATAATAAAGATATAGGTTATTACCCTCTGCACTTTCTCTCAGTGCCCTCTATCATTGTTCCAAGTTTCACTAAAATAAGTTAAGCAGTTTTTGATTTATAATCCGGGCAAGAATTACAAGCATAAAATTACGAATGGAAATAACTCCAATACAGATAAAGATAGTTATGGCTCTTGTGCACTTCACTTCCTCCCATTGCCCTCTATCATTGTTCCAAGTTTCAGTAAAATATGATCAGTAATATTCGACCTATGTTCTGGACAAGGGAAATAACTATACAATTAATAAGGATATAGTTATGCTTCTTGTGCATTGCACTTCATCCCATTGCCTTTTTTCATTGTTCCAAGTTTCAGTAAAATATATTCAGTAGTTTTCGACTAGAAGCGATGGTCGATGGTAAGATGCGATGGTTGATGGTAAGATGCGATGCTAAGATGCGATGGTCGATGGTAAATGCGATGGTCGATGGTAAGATGGCCCTAACAGGACACCGTAATGGTCTGTTCTTTTGCATTTTGCATTTTTATTGCTTCCGAGCTTTACCAAACTTGGCATATATTGTATATGTTTAAATGCAATAGCCCTAACTAATACATGATATGTAGTATAAATGACATTCTTAATTCGAATATGGAGCTTCTTAATTCAGTTGTAGATATACAAAAAAAGGCTTAGTTATCCAAAACAGTGAAGTGATGCAACATTTTACAGAAGAGAAAATAAATATGCATTATATTGATATGAAATATGTCACTGGTACAGGTTCCAAAGTTTGCTCATCCACAGTGACTAATAAAAATAATTACACTTGCATGCATAATATCTAAGAAATACTGTTGGTGATTTATGTATAGCGAAAATAACCATAGTGTAGGTCCATTGAAACTTCTTGAAACATACTTTGCTTTAGTTGAAAACAAAATAACAGAAGGTATGCAATACATTCAGCTGACAAAATGGATATTTCTGCAGAGCTGTAGATAAGCTGAGTTTAGTATTTTACTCATACTTTTTTTTACAAAACTTATCTTTTTAAAATCATGAGTATTTTATTTGTATGTATTGTCATGTAGAACGGTTTATTCCGTATATACATGATGAAAATTGTTCCAAGCATGTGTCTAATGTTAAGGTCATAGAGTGTTGCTTTATTTAATTTCCAATTGATCAGAATAGTTGTTTCTTTTAAAATGTATTAATCCACATTCAGTTTGTACTATTTACTCTGAATGAGTTCCTTGTTACATATTCATTTTGAATCTGATGAGTAAATACTCATTGCAGTCAAAAATTAGCCTAAAGAAATATCTGGAGAAGCATATAGTCCTGTTACTAATTCCAAAAATAATAACATAAAAAACAAGATTCTCAAGTATTGCAGAGCAATACACGTCCCCTACCGCGCATTTTTTAGTAAATGCAACTCTAACTTGCTTTTCACATAAGCCACACCCCAAATGCAATCCCAAGCTTCCTTTTCAAATAAGCTACCTACCCACAGTTTCATTGCAATACCTCATTCCGAAGTTAAATTATTGGGTGGAAACCACTTTTCTATTTTCAGTAACAGTGACCTTGATCCCAAATACCCCAAATGCAATCCGAAGCTTCCTGTTCTATAAGCTGCCTACCCATTTTGTGTATGTTTTACAATTTCTGTACACATTTTCATTAAATTATCTTCAGTATTTCTTTCGTTATCAAAGGATCCATATATTTGCGTATTTTTACTATTTCCGTTGTCATAGCAACCACTTTCTTTTCAAATCAAATCAACAAAATAAAATAAAGTGCATAATCCCCTTATTACTGTCTACCATTATGCCAAGTTTCATAAAAATATTTTAAATACTTTTCTCATTATCGCAAGGACGGACTGACGGACGGACGGACGGACGGGTGACAAACCTAAAATCCACTCCGGTGACACCGATAGAGGACTAATGATAAACCAATGCCTTTGGACATACAGCTTAATTAACAAACATAAAAGAGTGGAATTCAAAACACTCCTTATTTTTACAGCAATTTTACATGGTTGATAATGGCATTACAAATTTAGCTTAAAAGAACTAGAAGGGTGTTCCATGGAACACTTGTGTCGTCTGCCGTTTGCTTATTTCAGCAAGTACAATCTAACTATAAAGTTTGAAGACACGGGGTGTAAACCTTCATGAATAATGGAGCTTTTTTTTTTTAAAGTGTTAAAGTTTATGAAAAGGGGCATAACTCTGCCAAAATGAGTCTGACAGAGTTAATGGACATGTGTGTGAAGTTACATGAACATAGGTCAAATACTTTTCAAGTTATGGCCAGTTTTGAGCTAATCAGGCTGCAGGTTAAAGATTTATGAAAAGGGGCATAACTGAAATGAAAGTCAGAGTTACTGGTCGTGGGTAACAATATATATTCTGTGTGGTAAGATGAATACGTGTGTGAAGTTTCATGAACATAGGTTAAATGCTTCTTAAGTTATGGCCAATTATGAGCTTGGTTAGATTGCAGGTTAAAGTTTTATTAAAAGGGGAATAACTGCTCAAATGAGTCAGAGTTATTGGTCATGGTAAATATATTCTGTGTGGTAAGATGAATACGTGTGTGAAGTTTCAAGTTATGGCCAAGGTTAAGTTGCCGGTTAAAGTGTGACGGACAACGATGACGGACGACGGATAAAGTGATCCCTAAGTGTCTGCCATCCTACGCAGAAAATGAACATAACTAAAACTGAACAAACGACATATTGAGAGACCATTTTTACCCACCAGGCACGTGAAGTATTGAAATTAATCAAAAAGTGCCCTAACCGAGAACATGTTCCCGCGGCAATGGGGGCACATGTTCGATGTTGAGTCTGCACGGCGCAAACTGTGCAAAAGGTATGCCCGCATGGCACAATGAACGATGTCTTTTCCCTCTCAAATCAAATTGTGCATAACTTCTTGTCATGTCGAAAGCAAACCTAAAATTACAAAATTACAAAAAGAATTATAAAAAGTTAACACTGATACCATGATATTTTGTTATTGTTTTAAACAACCGCATTACAATATGCATTGTGTGCACTAAGAGATGTCTTATGACACTTCATGAAAAGCTTTTCTTGCCCATCATTGTGAGTAAAAGATAAATAAATAAAACTAAAAATAAATAAATAAAAATAAATAATAAATAAATAAATAAACCATATTGTAATTAGCTTGCCATACCAATGACTTTAGTTTCTTTCTTGCTTATGTCATAGTCTGTTGTCCGCAAACTTTTTGGTGTCAACGCTCTATCACTTTCATTGAAAGCTCAGACGCGTTCGAAAAAGACCAATATCGGATAATAAAGTTTGCTTCTCATACCCCACACCACCCCTAATCTCTCTCACACTCCCACCAGAAACACCATACAGCCTTACACATGTAGAAAGATGCAGGCCTCTTCGGCCGCTTGTTTCGAGTTGTTGGAGTTTCCAAGGCTGATGGTTATTTTATTTTTATTAAAGGAGATCAAAATCTTTTAACAAAGATGCACTCCTAAAACAAATCATATCGTTTCAATAATTAATTGTCAATCATTATTGACGAAGTATTTGTTGAAATTATTTAGGGTTATCTGTTTATATTAATAGTTGATTTTTTTTAAAACCTTGCATTAAATTGAACCTGGTGATTTTCAATAAATAGATATATAACCGAATCATATTCTATATTATTATACCTCACATAAAACGCCCATGCTAAATCCCCATAGAGAACAATGTGTGATTTCTTGCTATCTGACGCGAGGGTGATAGTACACAGGGTGATAGTAAATCGCAGGGAGATAGTAAATAGTCACATGCGCAGCTTTGATGCGAGTTTGCGTGAATACTGTTCCAGTGACGTCATGGTGAAATTGCTATTTTAAACTCATCATAACTTCAAAAGTACTTGAACGATTTCAATAAACTACCACTCATTTTTTTAGTTATTTCCAATCCAACAAAACAACTTCCATAGCAACTTTTGGAAAAAAAAAAAAAAGTTCTTTGTTTAAAAAAAACCCGGAATAGACTGCTTCACTGCAAATGTCCCGTTCACTCAACCAAGCAGTGGAGCAGTCTATGTCTGTACTGAAAATGAATGATACTTTTGCCCGACGGCGTCGGGCGGGGTATTTCGGTATAACACCCTCAACCTTGGCTTCGCCTCGGACGTTAATCATATCCTCAGGGTGAATATTCTTACTATCACCCTCTCATGAATGTGATATGTATATAATGTCAGTGGTATTTATCCTTTACCTTTATAATTACTAAGTGCATGTGTAAACTCCCAAGCCAATTTGTATGTATGCTTAATATATTGAAGATTGTAATACATACTGTTGGGGTATCTGCATTGACGAACACCTGAAATACATAGTCATTGTCTAAATTAATTGCCCTTTAATGGATATATTTCACATTAATCGAAAATGTAAAAACAACGCTAAGGTGACCCCTGGCAAATATACATGTTGAACGGAAAGGGCCATTCTGGAGGAATCCATTGAATTTTATAACATTTACACGTGTTCACATGTGTTATATGTATGTCATGTGACAGCTATCTTTTTGATATATGGATCACTTGTTTTTTTTGTGTATTTTCTAACGATGTATAACATGTTTGAAAAGAATGATTGTGGCCTAAACAGAATGCACCATCAGATTGTAATTCCTTCTTAATTTTCTTCATTATTACAATTGAGTTTAACAACCCATAAACGCCTAGGATCATAATAGAGCTGATTAACGTCTTCATCCTATTTAAATAGCTTACATTATCCATGATTGCAAATACGGAGACTGTTATGTGCCCGGGTGAGAATAGACCGACAGACAATAACATCCTATAGAACAAGTTCAGCGACTTGCTCAAAGACACACCTATAAAACACTGACAAATACGGGGTTCAACAACTGTGCGTATTGTTTATAAAACAAGAAATGTGTCCTATGACAAAGATAAAGATGCCTCCAAACCAATGTAAAGATACATCACGACAGAATTTGAACAATTCAAAGGGTCATAACTTGAGGCATATTAGCCCCATTTTTACACCAACAAGATAGCATATCTTGACATCTGGCCTATCACCATGTACAAAAAATCCGCGAATTCACATGTCTCGCCTAACGGGGGCGGGACTTAAAAATTAAAGATAAATGATGCTTAAATGAAAGTTTGTAAACATTTTAATAACTAAAAACAATAGAGTTTACAGTTTGTAGAAATGACATTTAAGTGCATTTGTTAAAAAAAAAATGCCATTCTATAAAAAAACAAAAAAAATCATCAGCTCCAAAACGTAGGTCAATGTTACAGATGAAATCCATGCATCCAAAAAGATGCACTACCCAAGACACATCAAATTCAAAATAGAATGTTTTGTCTTCCAAAGATTAAGCTATAAACTAGGTTTAAAGCATCTAGTACATAATTATAGTTCATGAGAAAGTGATGTAAATGTAACAATTAAAGTTATCTGCCCTTTGCTTGGCTGGTGAAGGTCACATCCACATTTGCTTTTTGACACGTTGTGATGTACTACCCAAGAAACAACTATAAGCACAGTTTGAAAAGTCTAATGCATAAAGTTTGTAACAAAGTGACCTAAACGCAAATGTTGAAGGTAAAAATATTAAGTTATCTGCCCCTTGCTTGGAGGGTCAAGGTCACATCCACATTTACTTTGTCACGTTGCAATGTACCACTCAAGATACAACTATAAGCAAAGTTTAAAAGGTCTAGTACATACAGTTTGTGAAGAATCGACCTAAACGCAAAAGTTGAAAGTAAACATTATTAAGTTATCTGCCCTTTGCTTGGAGGGTCAAAGTCACTTCCACATTTGCTTTGTCACGTTGCAATGGACCACCCAAGATACAACTATAAGCAAAGTTTAAAAGGTCTAGTACATACAGTTTGTGAAGAATCGACCTAAACGCAAAAGTTGAACGTAAACATTATTAAGTTATCTGCCCTTTGCTTGGAGGGTCAAAGTCAATTCCACATTTGCTTTGTCACGTTGCAATGGACCACCCAAGATACAACTATAAGCAAAGTTTAAAAGGTCTAGTACATACAGTTTGTGAAGAATCGACCTAAACGCAAAAGTTGAACGTAAACATTATTAAGTTATCTGCCCTTTGCTTGGAGGGTCAAAGTCACTTCCACATTTGCTTTGTCACGTTGCAATGGACCACCCAAGATACAACTATAAGCAAAGTTTGAAAGGTCTAGTGCATACAGTTTGTGAGAAAATGACCTAAACGCAAAACTTGAACGTTGACGCCTTCGCCTTCGCCGCCAGAAAAGCAACACCTTTGTCTCTTTTTTTCTTCGAAAAGGCGAGACAAAAACTGCATACCACAGCATTATATCTACTGAATTCTGATCATAAGAGTTGAAAATGTAATGTGATTTTTAACTGTCAGATAATCTGATCTAGAGTAGTACTTTTAATATCATATTATGATTTATTTGGAAATAAATAAACATGTACCATGGACATTCCTGTCCTTAAGGAGTTGGTGTAAATTTTAATAATTGTATATATGTATGTTTGGCGAAGAAGAAAATCACACACACTTCATCTGTGACCTAACTTTCTCTGCCGCCCTCCAAAGGTGCAAAAGTGTGCAAAATTGACAAATTCATTTAAAAAACAAATCTGGAGATCAATGTTGAGTATGAAACCAAAAGAACATAGTAAGTATATAAGAACTGAACTGAATAACTGCAGCACAAGGGATTCTATTTTAACAAGAGCTCCGCCCGTTATGAACTCATGTTTGATGCTCGTGCACTATAATTTTGACTGCCTGACCCTTAAATCAACAGGGGTCATCCTTGTCCCACTGGTAGATGGTGTATTTAGTAAATTCATCCAGGATGGATATGGTGTGGACAGTAAATTCGATGTGCTGTCACTTTGACCTCTTGACCCGAAAATCAGTCAAGGTCATCCTTGTTTAATGAATAAACTGTATCCTATTTTATCAACCTTGGTTGACAGGGCATCAAGTTTTGGTGCAGAAAGTAATATCGATTTTAATGTAATGTAACCTTGACTTTAAACCTTTTGATCCCAATAGGGCTCATCCTTGTCTCCTAAGCAGTGCATATACGAACTTTTAATATCCTTGGTGGAAAGGTACTTGAGTTATGGTGCAAAATGTAAAAACTGATGTACATGATGATGTACTGTGACCTTAACTTTGACCCCAAAGTCAACTAGAACTGTCGCCGAGGCGGACAAATACCCCCTGCTGGCAACTTGTTGTTGGATAGGTAAACATACAAGACATTGTTCATATAAGATACATACACGTATATTATAGAAAAAAAGCCGGGACAAGAATTTTCTATTTGACTATCAAGTATAAAATGCATTAAAAAATACAAAGGGTCATAACTGAGTGGAAAATTATCGAATCGGAATGTCACGACAATATGCGCATCTGCACTTCATATACAAACAGTATCAAAGCCATCAGCCTTACAGTAATTGTGGAGTTCAACAGAACTGTGTTCTTAAGTTAGAAATACAAAGTGCCATAACTCAGTTGAAAATTATCGAACCGGAACGTCATGATATTATGCGCATGTCCAGTCGATATTGATACTTCCTAGCAAGTTTCGCGAAATTCTAAGGAGTTATTGAGAAATAGTCCGGACACGAATTACGTCTACGGACAGATATTAGAACTACAAAGGGCCATAACTCAGTGGAAAATTATCGAACCGGAACGACATCACAGTATGCGCATGTCCACTTGATATCGATACTTCCTAGCAAGTTTCGCGAAATTCTATGAAGGAGTTATTGAGAAATAGTCCGGACAAGAATTGCGTCTACGGACAGAATGAATGAATGCATGATGTTTTACGGCACGTCGACACATAAATAGGTCATATAGTGCGCAAAAACCGATGAATCATGAAAGAATGAAGTAGTAATTAAAAAATGTAAACGTATAAAGATAAAACTATCTACAAATAAGGGATGATATGGTAGCAATATAAACTATGTATATATGTAAATCAACAACGGACATATGTTAGAACTACAAAGGGCCATAACTCAGCGTTAAATTATCGAACCGGAATGTCATCATAGTATGCGCATGTCCTTGATATTGATACTTTCTAGCAAGATTCGCGAAATTCTATGAAGGAGTTATATATATATGTATTTTGGGGTTTCTGTTGTAATTTTTTTTTTACCTCGAATTGCAGCAGAACGACCCCAAAATAAACACATATATAATAAATCACCATGAAATGGTGATTTTACTTGATTTATTAAAACTTTTTTAAAATAGGGGTAGTGAAGATTGCAAGTTTAATTTTTTTTAAATAAATCATCATGAAATGGTGATTTTACTTGATTTATTAAAACTTTTTCAAAATGGGGGTAGTGAAGATTGCAAGTTTAATTTTTTTATAAGTTATCAAAATTATAAAATGTTTATTTAATACAAAACAAATTTGTCGATTTGTTATTAAAATTACATATAAATTAACAATTTTCCGACCTTGAATACAAAGGTGGTGGATCGTACTCATACACATTACTAAAACAATTTATTACACACTTTTTAGACTTTTTTGTAAGGTTGCCATTGCTTCTTTTCTTCCCTGTTCTACTAGTTCTTTTTTTTGAACTTCACTTATTTCAGCCTTTTTTTGTTTGGTGTCCTGTTTTAAACTATAATATTTATCCAACTCATCTAAAATCATCTTAAACTCTTGATCAGATATTTGTGCATCACTCAACGCTTTTGATATTAACTGCTTTATACTATTTAACTTAGCCTCTGCCAAAGTTTTTATTTCATGATGTTTTTGAGCTTTTGCATTAAGCTTGCGTCTGATAAAATTAACACAAACACCTGTAGCTCCACATACTATTGCTGCTATTTCCAAAGGTAACAAAACTGGAATAACAAATCCAATCCCAGCCATAATAACACCTGCTGATATCAAGGTAGTGTCAATTCCATCTGTAATATTAATACCACGTTTATATTTTTTATAAAGTGACTGACGTATATCTCGTTCTGTAATTAACTTTTTTTCAATTTCTGAAATCTTTTGTAATCTATAATTTTGTCCGTCTTCCACTGGCAAATCAGGATATAAACTTGGTGCTGTCGGTTGCTTCATTTTTTATTAATAAATAAAAAATTAAATTAATTCAATTAATAATGATGCCACTGTATTTACAGCTGTAGCGTTGGCAACCTTGCATACAAAGTTAACAACAGAACCAGCACCAATCTCTAAAGGTTCATCAAAGTTATCATGATTGCGTGGGATGATGTGAAGCGTTATACCATAATTTGGTTGTTCAACACCATTGACAGAAACTATTACAGTTACGTCACCAACTAATCGGTCACTTGCTAAACCTATTCCCATAATCCGTCCACGGCGTGTCATTACATGCCCCACATTTGATTCTGCTCCACCGTTACCAAATGAGAGTATTCTATTTAACACAAGTGGGCCCTTAGCCTCCGCAAATATTGTTATAATTTCCATATTTAAGATTATCAACTCTATCTCTCAAATGATTAAACTGGCTAACAAAAGGCACAATTCGTCTATATAAATCTTGAACATTATTTATCAAAGCCTCTAAGTCTTCTGTTTGTTTAGTGCTTGGTGGTCCAAATATACTCATTGTTTTGTTTTTTTATAAAAATATATTTTTTAAATAATTTCTAAAACACAACTCCTAGGCAAACCGTGATTATCTATTTTGTTGCCATACTCATCTCTAACTTCTATTTTCAATTCAGTAATTGCACCATTCATAAGACAGTGATATTCAGGATAAAAACTTGTATATACAATATCTCCATACTGCTTATTTACCACAGGTACAACACCTATAATAGTGCTTGGTGCACCATTGAAATAATTACTACTTGTATTAACTTGTTTCAGATGAACATATAGCTGTTTATAAGGAGCTAAATCCATTGGGTAATCTCCTAAAGTAGTACCTGTCAACCATTTTCTATCCTTGAATCCCAGCATTTTTGAAAGACCGCTTGACATTCGTGTCTCTATTGACGTATCTATAATGGCTCTGCCAATTTGCTCAATACTGTCCAGGGTAATATTTTCATTTAGCTTTTTAAACTTTTTTGCTAAGTATGGAATGTTATAGAGTCCACTTGGAAAATGTTCTATTTTGTCTGGGTTTCTTGTCTTTGCGGTTTCGTGAATAATATTATACCAACCGATAGTGTATGTAAAACTTTTTAATCCAACGCGCTTAGTTCCATCTCTATTATCGATATACTGTTGTAAATTAATAAAGTTGTCTATGTTTGAAATTGTATGAAACATTTTTTTTTAATATATATATATAAAAACACAAATAAAAATGATTTCTAAAGAATTCAAATATAACCCGGATGCTCACTATTCAAATACTTTTAGCAAGAAAGTGATAGATATAATAAATCAAAACATAGTTATTACATCAGACGGTAAAGGCTTTAAAGCATCATTTCCAAATGTCTTTGAAAAATACAAACTCCCATACGTTAAATCAGATGCTATAGTCCAACGCTGGGGAACAGATTGGATGTTATTTTGGCAGAATCAGTTAAACTTTGCTATTTGGTGTGCGACAACTGGATGTGGCATTGATTTTAACAACCATCTAAAAGCTGATACTCTGGTTGGATCGTTATTTCGATTTCATGTCTATTACCAAGTCAGAAGAATATTATTTGAGATGAGTGTAGCAATGCCGCAAGACTCAAATTGGAATGCTTTTAATAACACATATAACCGAAACGCATACGAGAGAATATGCAAGGAGTTTAACGTTGACTTAAATTCAGACTGGAGACAGAAACAAAGCTATAATAATGGTCTAGGAACAATTTATAATTACTGGACAAATATTGGTTATCATCCTTTGGTAAATACTGTATACGACAACAAAACGATGAGTTTTACAGTCTATGAGAGTGATAAAACATATCATATTGATTACATTGCACAAGGATTTGAGGCAGACAACAGCTGGTCTACTTTTATACTAGATGATTCATCTGGATTTACAAGGGCAGGAGTAGAAAGAATCAATGACAGCATAAGAACATATTGCTGGGCAATTCTTGGTTCACAATCACAAACAAGAACTGATATACTTGGAACTGGAACGGCATTTGATGCACAAAAACAATTTCTGGCAAATGTAGAGGACGCAATAAATAGCCCCATCGACTTGCCCAGTCAAATTTCAAGATATGAAAACACCTTAAAATATGCAAGAAGTAAAGTAAATTTTGTTTATGGAAGTGGATTGTACATGTCTCCGAGTGACATGAAATTAAGAATTGGAATAATACAAGACTACAATAATGAAATTGTAATAGCAACCGATGCACAAGCATTCGGACTGAATACTGATGTAAATGTAAAACCAGTGCCACCAAAAAATATTCAACCTTTTCAAGGCACCACAACAACAAAATTTCTGCCGGACTTCGATAAATCATCAATACATAAAACTGTGGAACATAACCCACCAGAAATACAAAAAATAGCGATTGAACACGAAGATAACAAAACAACCATAATTGTTGGTACCATAGTAATAGGTCTTGCTGCATTACTTATTTACGAGATTTACTAAACCACTCTTTGGCTGCCACATATAACAACCCGGAAACAAACACAAGCAAAGCCCATAGATTGTTACCAAGCCAATTAATAACATTACCTGTTGCAGATAAAAACCATGATACTATTGCACCAATAACTCCTGGAAGTGCTGCAGCAGCTTTACCAGCTAGGTTGGCAAGAAGTTTACCAAGATTAAATAGTTGTTTTTTTATCCAATCTTTTACACTTGATGGATCAGGTTTTGGAGTTGGAACAGGTGCAGTCCCTCCTCCTGTTGTAGGAATAATGGTATCAACTAATACCCCAATAATCATACCAAAGGCAGTCAAAATACTAACAATAGTAATACCTTGCTCCCTAAATAATGTTTTTATTCTCTCACCCAATGTTGTGTCTTTTTTTAACACCTTATTTATAGTTTCTTTTATCCTGTTTATTTGACTGCGTAATGCTTCTTTGTTGTCACTCGCCGCTTCAAGTCGTGAACTTCTTTCATCTTCTAAGTTTTTTATTCTGTCACGTATGCGCTCTTGTTGAAACTCATCCTCCTGCCCGGGGGTGCTAACCTGTTCTAATTTTTGGTTTTTCTTTTGCTATATCTTTATCAAGCTCAGTGAGCTTTGAGAGATTATTAGTAAGTTCTCCACGAAAGCTTTGCAATACCTTATCTAAACCTCGTATCTCTCGCAGTGTTAGATCTTCTGTTTGTGTTTGAACAGCAGTTTTAGGATGAGTTTCATCTATTATATCACTCAAATCACTCTCAATTGTATTTACAGCATCTACTGTATTTTGTACATCTTCAGTTGTTGAAAATGTTTGCATCGGTATATTTTCTTCTTCTTTTGTAAGGGTATCTCTTGTTTTTGCCAAGGATGCTAATTCTGCCCTACCCTGAGCCTTTCTTTCACGTGGAACTAAATAATCATAAATGTTTAAATTATTTTTTACGAAGTCAATGCCATATTTTTTAACTAAAGTGTCCAGCTTATAAAACTTGATTGGTTCGTTTGGATTATTTCCCTTATAATAGGTAAGTGGAACATCATCAATCCCAACTGTATATAACATTGTTCTACCGATTTCGTCCTCAGCCACTCTAAAATCATTTTTATAATCAATTCCGCTGATTTCAGCATTAACTTCAGTAAAAAATTGATCTACTAACCACTTTTTTTGTGTAAGCTGTTCTTCTGTTTTATCTTCCCCTTGAAGCTGATTAATATAGTTATTTTCATTTACAATTTGTCTCTGGAATTCTGGGTCAGGTTGTATAAATTCGTCTTCAAGTGCTTTATCCCAGTCTTCTTCAGTCATATCATCAATATCGAACGCAGGATTTTCAAATCCTCCTTCAGCCATTGTTTATTTAATTTAATTTTAAAAAATATATTTAAAAAATAAAAACAATGTCGGCTTACGGAAACAAACTCAGCCCTCATAGAAAACTAAGAGAACCTCATGGTGCCAAAGGCATCCGCACAAGTGTAGTAATAACTAATAATCCATCAACAATAGACCAAAACCAGCAACTGCTTGTGAGATTTCCAAATCTAAGTACTAATGATGTGATAGTTCCAAGTACTGCTCGTCTTGCCTTTGAAAAAGAACTTAAAAGCAGAACAGACGCCAACGCTACTCTATTTCAAAATCTGGGTAGAACAATTGTGAAAAAAATGACAATAAGAATAAGTGGTAACGAAGTCATGTCAATAGATGACAGTGATATATATCATTGCTACGTAGATTTATGGAAAAGCCCTACTGAACGACAAAACACAGCTTACCAAGGTATTGGTAAACCAAACATGCTAAAACATAGAGCTAGCGCGGGAGATGCTTCCTCAGACACCGGAGATGAAGCTATAGCAGCAGCTTATGGAAATAGATTTTGTATTCCACTGGACTTTGAAATGTTAGAAAGTCATATGCCATTTTATCAAGCGGGGCTTGGTGATAGGTTAGAATATGAATTAACGTTTAACGATTATAACAAAGTTATCAAAAGCGCTGATGCTGATGCATCTTATGTAATAAAAAATATCTGCTTGGAATTTGATACAGTTAGTGATGTTGAATTAGCCAGACAAATAAGACAGCAAATCAATGGTAAGATGTCATTTATGTATGATCGTATCTTGCGATATAGAAAAATAATAGCAAACAAATCTGATACTCTTTGGAACATCAACATTAATGTACCAGCACGGAGCATGAAAGGTATTTTAATGCTGTTTGAAGACCCAGAAAGAACAAGCACAGAAACCTATTACAACCCAAAGATTGAAAAGGTTGAAATGACAATAGAGGGAGTACCAAATCAGTTGTATAGTCAGGGCATGAAGGCATATCAACATTGGGATGAAATCAACAAATATTTTGCTTTAACATCAAAAAGAAACAAAGAGACAGAAATAGTAGCAAGAGACTTAAACTTTACCAGTGTTTCTCTTGAGACCTATCTGACAAAATCATATGCTTTGTGGCTTGACCTTAGAACATGTAATGACAATTTATTACACGGCAGTGGAAGAAGAATAGAAAACGGCAGTGAAGGCATAACGATATTAATAAATAAAAAAGCAGATGCAGATCAAACTTTAAATATTTATCTATATATAATACAAGATGCGCAAATCAATTTCGAAGATGGAAGATTCAAAGAAGCAGGATACTAGTTTGCAACAAAAATATCCTAAATATTCACACAGTGCCATTATTTGTGGTCAGACAGGCTGTGGTAAAACAGAGTTTGTTCTTGACATACTTGAACAAGAGTATGTTGGAGTTTTTGAACATATAATTATATTGTGCCCGACTATAAAGTGGAACGAGGCTTATAAAAATAGATCCTGGATAGGAGATGTAAGACACCCAAAAGATAAAAAAATAACAATTGTCAATCCTGTTGGTAAAGACGGAAATGAAATGCTACAAGAACTGTTGCGTTTATTTTTCAAAAGATATGCTGGCCAGCCCACATTATACATTATTGACGATTGCTCAGCCACAAAAGAATTAACAAAGAAAAAAGATATGTTATCAGAGTTGGCATTCTCTGGTCGCCACGCCAAACAATCAGTGTGGGTTATATCACAGAGATATAATTCTGTATTGAAAGATTTGAGAGAGCAAGCAAAATGTTTGTGTATGTTTTACACCAAAGACAGAGATAGTTTTGAAAATTGTTTGAGAGAAAATGATGTTATTCCTACACTGGAAGAGAGAACCAGAATAAGAAAAGCTTTAGCTAAGACTAAATATTCCAAGCTGATATTGAGGACTGACCAACCAACTGGTTATTGGGTTGAATAATTTCTACCAGCAATTCTTTTTTTCTAACAGCATTGCTTTGTTGCTAATAGTAATACTAACAGCAAAGTAGCAATGTTAATAGCAATACTGACATGAAAATATAATGAAAATATCAGAAAATATAGTATTGCTAAAAGCATTGCTCATAGCAAAGTAGCAATGTTAATAGCAATGCTTGCAGCAAATTAATAATGTTAATAAAAAAATAGCAATATTAATAACAATGCTATTAACAATACTAACAATTACTAGTTGCATGAATATCGCGGCTAGTTGTTTTGTATTTTATATTTATTTCAAGATAAAAAATAAGATTAATAATATAAAAATGAATGCGGAAGAACTATTACAAAATATATCGGAACAGACGGAACCAGATGAATCAAAGCAACAAGAAACAAAAAAAGAAAGATTATCAGTCATAGTGGCTGGCGGCGGTAGTCGTCAATATTTGGGTAAGGACATACAACTCACAAACATAGATGGCATGCCACCAGATGAAATTAACAAACTTTACTGCAGATATGAAGCAAGGCTTGGGGCAAGTATGACCAAGACTTTAGGCAATTCTTTTATTAACTTGTATGTGATGGGAGTATCAAAATATTTCAATGTGACAAATCCACCAAAGCTGATAGAAGATTTGGAGGAAGACCCATTTATTAATCATGCTTTGACAAGCGCTTGTTGTGAGTTGTATTACAGGTATGGGATGTGCTTAGCACCATTTACAGCAATACTGACAACTGTTAGACATATTGATTTTAATAAAAATAAAATTATAGATAATATAAATGGAGAACCAAGAGAGTGAAGTTATACCTGTTGCTACACAACCTGTTGTTACACAACCTGTTGAACAACAAAAAGTAAAAAATCCAAAACGAGTAGAAGCTGGAAAAAAAGGAGCAGCGGCAAAAAAGGCAAAGCGTTTGCTTCAAGATGTTACAAATCAAAATGCTGCAAAGCAAGATGCTGCAAATCAAATAACAAAAATAACAATAGGTGAAGAAGAACCAGAAAAAATCATATACAAAAATTATATTCCACCGTGTCTGGTTTTATTAGGCATTGCTGGGTTGGGTTTGTATATTTATAACAAGAAATCTGCTACACAACCTGTAACTGTGCAACCTGTTCATGTTGCACCAAAAGACCCGTTTGATTTTTAATAATTTATTTTAAAAAAATAATCATATAAAAAAAAAATGGCAGCAAGTATTGACGGAAAACAAATTGTAAATATGATGTATCATGCTGGAGTGGAAACACTTCTAACTGTTGGATATTCTGAAATTGGCAGAAAAATACTAAAAAGACCAGCACCTAAAGTGGATTTTAATATGGTAGATGTTGGGATGCTGTCTGTGGATATAATGTTAGCAATGGCTACAAAGGATATGTTGATTAAGCAAGGTATTATTCCTGCGGATATTATGAAATAATTTAAAAAAATATATATATAAAAAAATGGCAAGTGCAGTAGCAATGATGATAGGTGGCGCATTAACAAATGCATTGGCGTTTAGCGGTTCAAATTATTTCTTTTCAAAAATGGGAAGTCATTCAGATGAGGAATGACAAAGCAGTGGAACAATTAAACGCAGCACAAGTGGAGTGGAATAAAAAAAGAACAGAGAGATTAGATTTTATTAATAAGCAACTGCAAAAAGAGCATCATGCAGAGCAGACTTTTGATGATGTAGACCAAGCTATGAAGCAGTATTATTACATAACTGGTAAACATTTGCTTTTGGAACCGGAGCCCAAGTTGAGTGATTTTTATACACCATCTCCGGATCAACAGAATAGAGAAATTACGTTTATTGTGGTGGGCATGGCTGCAACTGGATTTGTGGCGTATAAATTGATTTCATAAAAAAAATAGTTTAAAACTATAATTACTTTAGACTTTTTTAGATTTGAAATGACTAAGTTTACTTTGAAAAGACTAAGTCATATGCATGATACCTATTTTTTTTGTTGTTTTTACATGGTTTCAATCCAAGTGGTCGAATATAATATGGTGGTTTAGCACTCTTCTCTAATTTATTTTTGAGATGATCAGGCGCCCATACTTCACCATTGTCTAATAATGTCAATACCATGGATGGACCATATTCAGTATCTACTATTTTCGTATCTGTAATTTTGTATATTTTATTTAGTTCCAAGTCTGTCCATTTCTTTGTGCTATTTTGATATTGCTCTTCGAGCAGTTCATCAAATTGTGCAGTTGTGATTTCCATTTTTTCTTTATAGTTATATAAAGTCTAATCTTTAGTAGAAAAAAATGGAAAAGATTTATTACAGCCCAAAAGGATTTTGGAGAGGTTACACAGCAGTTAAAAAATTAGCAAAAGAGGCTGGTGTCAGTGAAAAAAAGGCATTAGAATTTTTAAAGAAACAAGCTGTGTGGCAAATTTATTTACCCGCACCAAAGAAAATAGTTAGACCCAGGTTTGATGTTTCTGCTAAGAATGGAGTGCATCAGGCTGATTTGTTATTTTTACCGCATGATACTTTTGGGATTGGTCGTGGACGCAAGACATATAAATATGCATTGACTGTGGTTGATATTGCAAGTAGATACAAAGAAGCAGAGCCGTTGACTTCCAAGGATAGTAAAGAAGTTGCTAAAGCATTTGAGAAAATATACAGTCGGCATTTGAAATATCCAAAATTATTACAAGTGGATCCAGGCAGAGAATTTATGGGTGCAGTATCACAGTTGATGGTAAAACACAAAGTAAATATCAGACGAGGCAGAACAGAAATACACAGAGACCAAGCTTTAGTTGAAAGATTTAACAGAACATTAGCTGAAAGATTGTTTGGCTATCAGTATGCTAAGGAAATAGATTCGCAAAAACGTAATAGAGAATGGGTAAAGAGATTACCAGAAGTTGTTAAAGCCATAAATGCGGAGACAAAAAAGCCTCCTCCTGTTGAAACAAAAATATTAAAAGATGATCCTATCTGTATGAATGCAAGTGTAAGATATTTATATCAACCCGGGGAACAAGAAGGTGGAAGACGCAGAGCAACTGATCCAATGTGGAGTGTAGATATTCACAAGATTAAAAGTTATATGGTGACGCAAGGTATAAGAGTTTATTATTTGAAAGCACCAGCGCCACAGAGAGGATTTGTCAAAGAAGAATTACTTATTATTCCTGCTGATACTCAAATTCATAAGTTTTTGTAGAAACCATTTGCATCAGTTGTAATTCCATCTTCTCGGATGTATCTTTTTGAGTAAAATGGTGATAATGTAACTTTGTTTACTGTTATGCCAAATATTTGATGCTTCATTGATCGCATCATATTCATTTCATGGGTGTATTTTTTCTTGTTAAATAGTGCATCCTTGTAGTTTTCAAAATTTATTTGTTTTTTGACTACATAAGATTTTACACCCTTTGCTTTTTTAATAAGTTGTTCATCCGCTCTCAAAATAGAATATAGCTTGGGTCTTAATCCAACATACTCAGCTATAGCAACACCAGCACATTCGTCTTTCATTTTACCCAATACTTTTTTGTTTGTATCATCATGCATTGGGTGATCTTGAGGATAATCACTCAAGTCATACTCATCTTTCATTTCAGCCATGTCTTTGTATGCATCATCTGTTATGATAAGTACCAGCAAGCTGTCAGTGTCTGTGTATAATAAAATACATTTATCTCCGTACCTTTTCTTTAGGGTATTATAATACCAATCATACATATGGTACTTTGATAAATCCAATACTGCCATTCCAACATAAATTGGTTTGTTTAATGTTAATTTTGTTTTGTTTACATGTACTGCTGATAATTCATCTGAAAATTTTATACGTCTGTTAAAGTTGGGTTTGGCTATTATTTTTCTTATTTTTTCATTTTCGGAGCCGTCAGTTCTGACTAGTTTTATATCTGTCCGCTTGCGTAGATTTTCCATTGTTTTGCCAAACACAGAGTTATTCATAAGCTTGTAAAAATCTTTTTCAAATTGTGATTTAGCTTTTTTCCTAAGTTCTGTGTTTAAACGAATATATGATTCCATCCATGGCTTTTCATTGAATTCTATTACTCTGTGTACTTTTTTTAGTTTCATACCCAAAGATAAATACAGTTCCAGGTTTTTGTGATGTATCACATATTTTTCTTTGTCCATAAGATTAGGAACTAGTTGTTCTGTATTTATCATGCTATTATTTTCCAACAGATCTGTCTGGTATTCAGACAACCATTCTTTTTTTACTGCTAATCTTTCCGGTGCAAGCGGATAGTCATTGTGAGCTTCATGGAGTTCTTTAGGATATTCCAAATCCACTTCTGCAAAATATCCTTTTCCTTCTTTTGACTCTGGCAAGGTTTCTGATTCCACCCACCTGAAGCCAGAATATGGAAGTGGTTGAATCATTGCCCAACCATAAAGATTATTTGCATCCAGATCTATTAAGAAGTGTTTTTCCTCGTTAGGGTTATAATCAGCTACATATGGATTATTTGCTTTGGCATATCGTATTGATACCATACTAATTCCACCACGCATACCTTTTTCTATAAATAAGTGCATGTCAATGTCTGTCAAAAGTTCCAATTCTATTCCTGAATGTTTAAGTAAAGCATCCCAAGATAATCCAGGTGCTGTATAATAATGTAAAGCATAGAGTTTATATGCATTCATACATGTTTTTCTAAAAGTTTGAAACACATCTGCTAACAGAGTTACATCAGTTTTTAGATATAAATCATGATAGTCTCCAAGAGTTTTACAGTTAAACTCTTTCCATATTTTTTGAGCATATTCGTAATCTTCGGAACTTATACTTTCATCTGAAAGACTACTGTAAAACTTTTCTATAGGCGGTAATTGCGTTTCCTTAAATCTTTCCATACTGTCCATATATTCGTATGGATAAACACCTTTTCGTAAAAGTAAATCTGTTTGTTCTCCAAACTGATTTTTGGTAATTTTTAAATCAGATTTGTCTGTTGCTTTAACCAATTTTTCCAGAGACGAATTCATAAATTGTAAACTGTCTAAAAATCTAAGTTGTCCGGCACTAAATGAAATATACCTTTCAGCGTTGTTCGGAATGCATGTAATATTACCTGTCATTTTATGTATTTTTTGCATTATAAGATGACTATCATATCCTTTGAGGTTGTGAAATATAACAGGAATGATTGTTTTATTTGGTTTTATTTTTAGGTTGCAGTTTTTATGTGCTGCACCTCTGTATTCTCCTGTAAAATGACAGTGATCTCTTACTTTACAGTTTTTGCCGCATTTTCTACCTATTTCATTTTCGCATATCCAGCAGTGTGTTGCTTTTTCATAATCTTCCTCATTTTGTTGTGTCATAATTAAGGGTTTTGGGCAAGCAAATATTTTATTAATGTTGCTCTTCTCACATTCTAAGTGATTTAAAAACTTTTCAACAGCATCTTCACCTCTGTAAATAACAGGTTCTTCAGCTTTGCCATCATATCTGACAACCTGGTATCCAAAACCACAAGCTTCGTGCACACTTGTGATTTCAGATTTCTTTCCAAATTTAGTTGATTGTGGTTTGACTATACTTTCAAAATCAGCATATATTGCTTAAGGCACAGACATTTGATTTTGATGATTTTTAAATTTGATGATTGCACCTTTTTTTGGCATTTCTATTCTGCAAGAATTTTTGTTAATACCATCACAGTCTTCTTTGTGTTTTGTAAGTAGTCCTTGTCCAGAATAGCCGTGAAGGCAACGATCGCAAAAGTAAGTTTGACCATGGTGTTTGTTTTGGTCCCAGAGTGGTCTATTCAAATTTTTAATCCAGCAATAGTGATATTTTGTTGTTAATGTTTTTGGTTCTTTAGAATAATCATCAGGGTTATAGTTGTCATCTATAATTCCTTCTTCATTATTTGGATCGTCTTCGTTTTCTGATTCAACTTCAGTGTCTTCAGATATTAAGATCAAATTAATTCGTTCAATATCTTTTGGTTGTTCTGATATTTTATATGGAAAAACAGATACCTTTTTATTTTTTCCTGTAATGATATATGCATAAACATTAATAGCAAGGTTATTTAGTTTTTCTACTTTGGAAATTTGTGAAATTGGAGTGGGAAGTTCAATACCATCCATATTCAACTTACCCATGTGTTTGTTATAACTAGATATCCTAGTTGGATTATTTTTATTAGGCCACAAAGCAGAAACCAATGCCACTTCCAAGCACTTATTATCTTCATTATTAACATTAATTATTGCTTTTTTATCAGATACTACTTTAGGCAAAGGAATATATGAAGAACCTTTTAATGGTTCATACTTTGCAAAATTTAAGTAAAACGTAACACAGTGATCAATCTCCAATCCAGATGCTGTGTTTGTAAATCTTTCAAGGCTCTCTTGTATATAAGCAGATGATTCATCGTAAAACTCATTTATTTTTTCAGAGGTTAAAATTGCATTTTGTTCACTATGTAATACTGCTGTGATGTATTTTTTGGTATCACCATCATCTTTGAATAAATTTACAGTGAGACCTAATTGAAACTTTAATCCATCCATCTTTGTCAGCTCTTTGCTTATTTGTTTTGTAATAATGGATTTTTTATCACGAAATAGTTTTTGAGGGTCTTTGTATTTCCTGGCAGATATTTCGTATGCTTTAAAATAGCCACACATTGGTTTGTCAACCAGTTTTAATTCTTCTTTAGATGTTCTATCATTAAGCTCTTTCAATTCATTTATTACATTGTCTCGTGATTTAGCATATTTCTGATTTTGCTCATCTTGTAATTTATCATATTTCTGCTTTTCTCGTTTACGTTATTTCTTAGCACGTCGTCTCTTGCGTAAATTTTCTAATGTTTGAGAATTAACCTCTTTTGGAGTTTCCTTTGGAACTTCTTTAAGAGCATCTAGCCCCTTTCTAAGCTGATGATTATTAATTACTCCTTCCCGATGTAATTGTAAAATGTAGTGAACGTCTTCGGTACTCATTCTTGTAATATATATCATATTATTTTTTTTATTTAATATAAAAAAATATTTATTATAACAAGTAAAAGAAAATGGAAAACATTTGCCAATTTCTCAAAGTTGGAGATCACGAACCTTGTAAAAATAAACCAACAAAAGATTCAAACTACTGCAGTTTACATAAATTCAGATTAAAGCAAAGTAAAGTTTTACCGTGTCTAAAATGTGAAAAAGGTACAAGTGCAAAATATCAAATTTGTGTTGGTTGTGGTGCTCATATAGTTAGATTAAGACATAGATACTGGGAAGTAGTAAAGCCGTATATTGTTGAATGTAATAGGCTGAAACATATAGAAATTTGATTTTCTAGTAAAAAATCATATTTTATTATATTCGTGTTTATTCGTTGATTTGGGTGTAATTTTGATAACAAATCAACAAATTTGTTTTGTATTAAAGAAACATTTTATAATCATATTACAAAAAAAAGCAATATTTTTATAATTTTGATAACTTATAAAAAAAATTAAACTTGCAATCTTCACTACCCCCATTTTGAAAAAGTTTTAATAAATCAAGTAAAATCACCATTTCATGATGATTTATTTAAAAAAAATTAAACTTGCAATCTTCACTACCCCTATTTTAAAAAAGTTTTAATAAATCAAGTAAAATCACCATTTCATGGTGATTTATTATATATGTGTTTATTTTGGGGTCGTTCTGCTGCAATTCGAGGTAAAAAAAAAATTACAACAGAAAACCCAAAATACATATATATGTTATTGAGAAATAGCCAGGACAAGAATTGTGTCTCTACGGACGGACGGACAGACGGACAGACATACGGACAAGACGGGCTGGTAAGTTCAGAGAAGGCTCGGATTAGTAAGGACATGTGAAAGACACTGACCTCATAGAGAGAAAGAGAGAGAGATTAAATAAATATACATACTTCTTTTCAACGCCCTTGGTGTCCATGACCGCACGAAAGCAAATATTCGAAAGTATGACGGTAGGCTTTTGTGTCTTCATTGCGACACTTACCTTGTTAATGTCGCATGCCGTCAAACGTATGTCGCAATAAATAAATAAAACGGTTATGGTCATTTAATTTATTACATCTTCGGTAAAACAATGATAGATATCGACATGTACATGTCGACAATTACCTTTGTATATTCTCATGCCGTTTTATTCTATATCGACATGAATACATATTTGTTTAGTACACCTTTATTATCATTGACAAAGAATATTGTTTTCATTATCTAAACATACATAAGACAACATAATCATATATACAACGGCCAAGTCGTTACCTTAAGATGTCTTAACGCTATATATTACATTAAAACGACATATATTATAGAATGTATTATCTAATAATGATCACATTGGTAAACGGACAAAATACCCCCCCCCCCCCCCCCCCCCCCCCCCCCACAACGGACAAAAGCCCCCCTACTCATTTTTGTATAGGTGGACATTTTGTCCGGGGGTGCTTTTGTCCACCCTTGCAAAAACATCAGAGGGGCTTATGTCCACCTTGTAAAAAGTTTAGGGGGGCTTTTGTCCACCTATACAAAAACATGAGGGGGCTTTTGTCCACCTATACAAAAATGAGCAGGGGGCATTTGTCCGGGGGGTGAGGTGGGGGGAAGCTTTTGTCCTAGATTCGATCACATCATCTGGGGGTACATTAAAGCTTCCGTACGATACCCTTAAGTAATTTATCGCATAGAATTTGTTTAAAGTAGCTTCCTATTTTTCTCAAACATGCGTACACAACCATTTAAAAACAATACTTTTGTTCATATCAGCCTTTTGAGACTACATGATTTTGACCGAGTTAGTTTAGAACCGACATTTATAGAGTGACTTAATGCAAAACTTAGATTTTCTCAAATCAAATAGGAAACAGAACTAGAGCCCACTTATTTTCTTTACTCTTTCTTCGCCAAATCTATTCTCTCAACCTGGGATAATAATTGAATAAAGCCCTGTTTCAATGTAAGAATAATAGTCTTAGCACCACATGTCTTACGAGAAACTGGTCAAGATTCACTATGATAGACTACTTTAGAACGAGCTCTTAACGCCGAAGCCATGATTCAACAGCTGTTCGTCTATAGACTATTTTAGAACGAGCTCTTAACGCCGAAGCCATGATTCAACAGCTGTTCGTCTATAGACTATTTTAGAACGAGCTCTTAACGCCGAAGCCATGATTCAACAGCTGTTCGTCTATAGACTATTTTAGAACGAGCTCTTAACGCCGAAGCCATGATTCAACAGCTGTTCGTCTATAACTTTAAAAATAAAAGGAAAATTGTCCAAATTGAGTAGAATTTCAGACTATGTGTAAGTTCACAGTTTATTCAATCTCTGGTCAAACGTATCCTTTTGTATTATAAGGTGTGAATGTTTGTTTAACAATAATTTGCATGATTGACATAATATATATGCAAATCATTGGCATGACAAAATTGAGTAGAAAAGATGGGACTATCTTTAATGTTCACAGTCTTAATCCCCAGTCTAGCAGATCATTATGTGTAAAGTGTGATCACAAAGTGTGAACGTTTCGTTAATTATCATAACTGACATCATGTGAATAATTGACGATTAATCTGCTGGAACAGAACAGAACAGAACAAATCTTTTATTATATACAATCTCAGGTAACATGGGTTACAACAAGAGAGAAAGGTACATTACATACATACAAATGGTACAACTAAACTGTATACAAGGATCAGTACATATGTTAAATGTGAAGGGGGAAAGCATTATCAATAAAATACGTCTCATGTACGACGTTACTTGGCATTTTGTAAAAGAATTCTGACGAAGACACTTAGTTTTTTTTGGACTTTGACTGCGGGATGGGTTAAAAGCTCCTTGTATTTAATGACATTCGTGTGCTGATAGAAATAACGCGGTATGTAATGTTTGCGCATTTGATCAAAATGTGGACATTTTAATAAGTAGTGGAATTCGTCACCTATGTCGGAATCGCATAGTGTACAACGTCTGAGGTTATACGCAGTGTTAGTAAATCTGCCAGTTTCAACGGGGAACCTATGGTTAGTCGTACGGAATTTAAATAAATAAATATAATTGCTTCTTGGTAATTTAAGATATTTTTCGAATGCTAGGTCATCTTTAAAAAGGTTGTAGTTTTTCCCTTTCGACGAATTTTGTAAGTCTGATCTCCAAGATTGTGTAAACTGGTCAACTAGCGTTTGTTTAATTGAGAGGTGAATGCTACTATGTTGTAAATTATTGCGGTTTGTCCATATATCTGAATTGCCGGTTTTATTGAGAATGGATTTGATGTGTTTTAACCACTTATATTCGTAATTTTCAGTGTTATCCATTGATTTGTAGCAGAGGAAACTTAGCTTTGATTGGCTTCCAATGATAAGTTTGTTCCAGAATTTTATCATACGGGTTTGTATAGTTATAGCAATTGGATGTCTACCTAGTTCTGCATACAACATATACGAGGGAGTGCTTTTTTTGCTATTTGTAATTCTTTTCAAAAAATCTGTATGAAAACGTTCTATGATGTCTAAATTTTAGAATCCCCAGACTTCGCAAGCATATGTTAAGATCGGTAATATTGTATGGTCAAATAATTTTAGTTGGAGATCTAAGGGGAGGTCTAAATTATTAATTCGTCTGTAAAGTAAAAACATTGCTTTTTTGGCTTGTTCAACAAGATGTTTTCGTGTATTAAGGAAGCTTCCAGAGCTAGAGAATATGGAAATGCGATGACTTTACAGCATAATTAAGTCTCGTTAGTTACTGTCCAGCAGTTATTATCCTTCAGACCATTGTACTGAAATACACTTCAATAAATTATTTACTTTTATAAATATTGAATTGATTGTATTCTTTATTAAAATATCATCTTGGTTTACAATATACACAAACATAAATAATACATCATAAACACTAAAATTAGCCTTGCCATTCTAACAACAATTATAAGAGATTATAGAAATAAAACTCATTTAAAAATTAACTTATGTCATCAAAGTGCTACAACATCAAATTTATACTTGTTACATATTTTATTTTCAATGTTTGTATACACAAAAAAACACAACATACTTGCATAAAAATAAATAAAATCAATCAAACAAATGTACAGTTTGATCGATAAACTGATACCGCCTTGGGCCGTAATATATTTCTCCGCTTCATCTGCTTAATGTGATTATCGCAAACAACAACAACAATTTAATAAATTTAAAAAAAAATCGCTATCTTTGCTTGTAAA
>JAWPHD010002838.1:0-238958 GCA_037043455.1 Cyrtodaria siliqua | reverse complement strand
AAAATTCAAGTTGCAAATATTGTAGTTGGAAGTGTGAAATGCATGTAGACAGTTTTGTTGACAGAATTGTTTGTGCTGCAGTTTCTGCATATTATGTAAGACCTGCATATGTGTAAGTGGTTCACTAAGAGCATAAACATTGTCTTTCAACAACACTTTGTTATGATATGATGACTGGCTGATTTACGTCAATCATTCCAAATCATTGTTTATTTTTAACCCTTAACCTGCTACATATATATAATGGACTGTTCTTTCTTTGAATTAGGACCATTCCATTTATGTATAAAGGGATGTTTTGGGAAAATGACTGATCAGCAGCCTGACATTGTAAACCTTGATCAGCCTGTGAGACTCGCAGGCTGATCTGGGTTTACAATGGACACAAAGGCTATTATAGTCGTGCTTTAACGGGTTAAGGGTTAATTGTTATGTTATTTGTCATGCCAGATTAGTATTTCACTCCTGCCTTTGGCATACAATTCCCACCCATACATTATACTTTTCTAAGAAACCACTTTCTAATAATTGTCTTACCAGATTGGTATTTTAATCAAATGTTTTGCCTTTTAAAATTCAGCTGTCCATTTCTTATTTTAGGTATTTGTTAATTTTTGTTCAAACATGCTGTTGTGACAGATCGCATTGATTTCAAGGGCGTTACGCGTGGCCTGTTTTCAAAATATTGCTAATACGAGATGCGAAGCGCCAAGTGGGGGAGAGTTTTGGAGTAGGTGGCCCTCTTCCATAAGCGGGTCTGGAGGTCCTCCCCTGATATATTTTTCAATCTTTGGACCAAAATAGTGCTCTAAAAAGCGATACTTGTTAGGAATATAGACATTTTATGCTTGGCAAAAATTGATAATTTTACATCCTTACCCTGAATCCCTCTGATTTTTATTGCATTTTCCAACTTTTTATGATTTTTGTTTTTTTGTTTTATTATTTAAGTTGCTCCTGGGAGTAAGGGAGTATGCCACGCTACGCCCCTGGATTTTGTTGAAAGTCGTGATATGATTTACTTCGATTTTTTATCTTAAAAGGAAGATTAATTCAGTAGATGTTTCATTACTGCATGATGTCTTCATTTGTCTGGAGTTTGATTTGATCAATTGCATTATGAATCTCTTTCACCTTTTGAAGTGCACTTATAAGGGATTAATATAAATCCTTAAAAACTTATGTCTTCACCTGTCTGGCAAGCGCAGATATTTTATATAAAAAAAACTGAATAGAATGGTGGCTTTCGTGTCCTGATAAATGGACAAAATATACCCGAAGGTTCCTGGTACTTGACAACTGTGCCCACAATTTGGGCCCTCATGGATGAGAAAGGAGACGCAGAATAAAGGGAGACTGGCTATGTTATAGTTGAATGTCAAAACATAAACCTCAGTAAACACAAACACTCTGTATAAATACGACCAACTCGCAATAGCAATCAACCCAAATTCTTATCCACCCTCAGACACAGGCGTTCATTTCGATAATGGAAAGAAAGAAAGAGAGAAGAAGGGATAGTGTCCTAGTATATATAATGAACAATACCAGAATCTCATTGCACACTCATGTTTCCGGACTTGTTTTTTTTTCTCACCTTTTTACTGCTCCGTTTGTATATTTCACTCACCGGTTGGGTCAGATTATAAGAATCCATCATGAGTATCCATGTGAGATAGGAAACTCTCACCTGAGGGTCAGAATTGTAACCAGGGACGAGGCTCCGTCGAGTTCCTGGTTGCAATTCTGATTCTTTTTCTTGCATATAATTGACATTTTGTGCGTTGACGTCGCCAGTAACTAACGTTTTAATGTTTTATAACAATGACATCATGCATCTGTTCACATTATTGATGTCATTATTGTTGCGCGTGAATTTTATCTCGACCCATGGTGAGATGGACAAATCTAGCCCCGGTAAAATGACGGATATCCTTGTCCGGTATGCAAGAAATACATCATTCTTTATTTCTGCAACACTGGTTCACCTAAATATGCCCTATTGATTTAGAAATTCCACATTATCCATGATATCTAGACTACATATTTCAGTCTTTATGTTTTATATTTCAGCCTGCTAATATATTACTAGATGAAAATGGTCATGTACGAATCTCTGATCTAGGACTTGCCTGTGATTTTTCCAAAAAGAAACCTCATGCTAGCGTGTAAGTATGGCAATTTAGTACCTTCTCTGATAGGATACACTCTATTGGGATCAGAGGTGGCGCTATAGTTCAGTGGTTAGCAGTCTGGCCTGGTGATACAGCGTTCGTGAGTTTGATCTCCACCCTCACCATTTGTGGATCAGATCCTGAAATACTTCCAAGTAGTTCTCATCTGACACAAGTCGATCGAATGAGATTTGAAATCCAGGTTCCCACACACAGTCAAACGCACCAAAAACTACAAAAGGTCCAATCGCTTACATCATTGGGTCATAACAGGCCCAACAAAATAAGATGTACCCAATTTCCCCTAACAAGAGCACCTCCCCTTATAGCACCCTCCCACCCCCACCCCCACCCCATACACCACTCCCCTCGACCGCCATTGTACCATGACCATGTTAGTGCTGATATACTGTTAACTATTGGAAACAGATAATTAAGTACCATGACCATGTTAGTGCTGATATACTGTTAACTATTGGAAACAGATAATTAAGTACCATGACCATGTTAGTGCTGATATACTGTTAACTATTGGAAACAGATAATTAAGTACCATGATGGTACCATGTTAGTGCTGATATACTGTTAACTATTGGAAACAGATAATTAAGTACCATGACCATGTTAGTGCTGATATACTGTTAACTATTGGAAACAGATTATTAAGTACCATGATGGTACCATGTTAGTGCTGATATACTGTTAACTATTGGAAACAGATAATTAAGTACCATGACCATGTTAGTGCTGATATACTGTTAACTATTGGAAACAGATAATTAAGTACCATGACCATGTTAGTGCTGATATACTGTAACTATTTGAAACAGAAAACCAAGAACCATGACCTAGTTAGTGCAGGTGTATTGAAGCTATTTGAAACAGAAAACTAAGTACCTTGACCTAGTTAGTGCAGATGTACTGAAGCTATTTGAAATGGATAACTAAGTACCATGACCTAGTTAGTGCTGATGTACTGAAGCTATTTGAAACAGAAACTCAAGTACCATGACCTAGTTAGTGCAGGTGTATTGAAGCTATTTGAAATGGATAACTAAGTACCATGACCTAGTTAGTGCTGATGTACTGAAGCTGTTTGAAACAGAAAACTAAATACCTTAATTGATCTTGTTAGTGCTGATGTACTGTAACTATTGGAAACAGATAACTAAACACCATGACCTAGTTAGTGCTGTTTTACCGAAGCTATGATAATTACCCTATAACAAGCTGAACATCAAATATTTAGCGTTTTTTTTGTCCATTATTCTTGTCAGCAGAGTTACTTTTCACTTATATTAAAAGCATTTTCCAAGTCAGAAAACCCCGTCATTGCTAATTTACGCCTCGAATTTCCCACATCCAATCAATGTTGATGATCCTAAATTGTGTTTTAATAGGAAAAGCTAGTACCAATGAACTTCTGAGTACAGATGTGCTGGTATCGAGATTAAATAGCTGTAAAAAACAAACAATTATTCCTGAGTTCTTCCAATGAAACGTAATACAGTAGAATTAATTGCAACATTAAAGAGTGGTGGATGCCATTGCAATGGGATCCTTTGGTGGTACATTCACATTTAGGTCACTAGTGCTTCAGAAGATTGATTGACTGATTGATTGATTGATGTTTTTAATCTACATCACAGATGTTTTATTGAAGTGGGGACGTCTGATTATCATCTCATCTGAAACTAGTACCTAGTACTGACCTGTGTGAGTGGGGTGGTTTTGAGGGGGTGGCGGTGGTGAGGGTGGTGGTGCAATATTCAAACCCAAGATCCCCAGCATAACTAATCCAACACCCTATCCAGCAACCTTTTGCTCCCCACCCCCACCGTCACATTGAGACACACAATATCTATAAAGGTTGCGAATAGCAATGTTCTCCTGTGTGTGAAAATATCAGTTGTCCACAATGGCTAAACATGTTGCAGACCTTTTTACCTGAGTGTAAGTTTCAGTAAGGTTGTTTCTGCTTAGAATGCCTGGGGACATTGGGTGATTTACCTGAGTGTAATTAAGTTTCAATAAGGTTGTTTCTGCTCAGTAATGCCTGGGGACATTGGGTGATTTACCTGAGTGTAAGTTTCAGTAAGGTTGTTTCTGCTTAGTATGCCTGGGGACATTGGGTGGTTTACCTGTGTGTAAGTTTCAATAAGGTTGTTTTAGTTAATGCCATTGGACATCGTGTGATTTAATGCAAATTTGACGGTAATATTTTACTCTATTACTCATAACAAAGTCTGTATAGCCTCCTTTAATATTGAAGATAAGCATTCTGGCAAGTCATAAGTTTTATATCTGGTTATAATCTCTGAAATCTAAACTATTTCTGCATTATTTCCTCAATGCATAATTTATTGTTTTGCCAAAGAATCAATTGTTATAGATCTGATGGAACTGCACACAGGTTAAAGCTTTATCTCCTTAATGTGGGATATTGAATTATTTCAGGGCCACTCCTGGGTATATGATTAATGACTTTGATATGATTCTAGGGCCCCTTGTGGGTAATTATGATAAATAACTTGGTATCTGTCTATGGGTAGGCAGGGGTTAATAGGTTAGGAGTGGTATAGATTATCATTCTGGCCTTTGAAGAAGTGGCGAGACATAGGTATCACTCTGCGGCAGTAGTGAGGGTGATGACACTCAGTGATGACGCTCAGTGACAGTGGTGTCAACATTTAGGTTAGGGAACGTAGCCACACAGCCAAACACTTAATTCTTGAGAGTTCTAAAAAACTTGTAAAAGGGTAAACAAAATATAAACATCAGATGATAAACAGACGTTATAACCATTTGAAGGTTCTGTAGAAACGAATATGGATGTCGCCATTTTCAGAGCTATGACATTGTAGCTCTAAATGACCATATATGGAATATTTATGAATATGACAATTTACTGATTTATAGAAAAAAATTACAGTAACTGTATGAAAAGTATGTACAAAAGGGTAATAGTGCATTATATGACTAGTAAAGTTTTTGTTTTTATATAAATGATATTTATCAATAAGCCATTGGTGGCGACCATATCTGTTTTAGAACAACCTGCAAATGGTCATATGTTCTTTGTTTATGGTCCGATTTTGATAATTCTTTCACTTTTTCCAAGTTTCCCAAAACTAATTAATAATGTTTGGATGTGTCACTACATTCCCTTCAAAGTGTTGCATTAAACTGTTTTTCACATTCCAATATATCTTCAACTTTGCTTATTCAAATTGATTAAAGGTTTGCAATGTCTTCAGTATCATCTAGGCCACTCAGACACAAGTTTCATAACTCTGTATTGCATTTTAACAAAATTACGGCCCTTTTTTCGAATTAAAAATTCATTAAGTCCTGTCTCTGTTAGGAATGACATACTTAGGAATAGACGGGCTCTTGTAATGTTGTTGTGTTACTATTTTTGTTGAAATAATTTCAGGGGCACCCACGGGTACATGGCCCCAGAGGTACTACAGAAGGGAACTGCTTATGATTCAAGTGCAGATTGGTTCTCCTTCGGATGTATGCTTTATAAATTATTAAAAGGGTAAGTCATGCTCAGATGTAATATACTTTATAAACCATTTAGAAAGTCAGCCATGCTGAGGTGTTATATGCTTTATAAACCATTTAAAGGATCAGACATGCTGAGGTGTTATATACTTTATAAACCATGTAAAGGGTCAGCCATGCTGAGGTGTTATATGCCTTATAAATCATTTAAAGGATCAGACATGCTGAGGTATTATATACTTTATAAACCATGTAAAGGGTCAGCCATGCTGAGGTGTTATACGCTTTATAAATCATTTAAAGGATCAGACATGCTGAGGTGTTATATACTTTATAAACCATGTAAAGGGTCAGCCATGCTGAGGTGTTATATACTTTATAAACCATTTAAAGGATCAGACATGCTGAGGTGTTATATATACTTCAAAACCATTTAAAGGGTCAGCCATGCTGAGGTGTTATATACTATTTAATCATTTAAATGATCAGCCATACTTTGGTGTTGTATGCTTTATAAACCATTTAAAGGGTCATATATATATATATATATACAGAATATGTCAGTGCCTTTTACTATCAAGTTGGCAAGGCTTAGAAAACGAAAAAAATTCATTTTCGTGCCGAGCCTAATAAACTTGATAGTAAAGGGCACTGATATAATAATCATGTAGATTATCCACATTTTCTGTATGAATTACTATTATTATATATTTCGCAGAATGTTACGCTTATCGAGGACGCAGCCATGTTGTTGTTTTTTGTTTGTTTTATGACATCAGATAACGTTCGTTACAGGACGTCAGATAACGTTACATATAATAAATGCTGAGGAATTCCGCATTGATTTTCTTTATTTGTCAGTGCCTAATAAAGCAAAATTTATTAGGTCACCCCTTTATTAGGCAGAAAAGTGCATATCTGCATGATAAAAAAAAAAAGAATTCTTGGAATTTTGAAATGATTAAGTTCTAGTGAACAGCACGTGTATCTATCAGTAAAAACCTTTGATCCATGGTCCAGTGGTTCAATAGGTAGTGGGAAGTTGAGGGATTGACCTGCGATTGACACTTTTGTGTTACCGTAGGCAAGACACATCCCTTAGATGCGTCTGTCAGATGGGGACATAAACCAAGTGGTCCTTCGTATCGGAGTTTATCCTCCCATGATGTTAAACAGCAATAGGAATCTATTTGATAGAAAAAGTAGGGCAAGGTTCCCATGGTCCCGAATTCATACATTCCTTCCCGTCTTTTTTTGCATCTTAAAATTACATAATAAGATAATGTACAGATGAGCATTTGTCTTTATAGCTGTTATCATTGAATTCAATGTTTAAAGCTGTAATTATTCTGTTTAAGGTTCTGTTTAAAGTTTAGGTTGTTACGTTCCAGTTGTCATTCCCGTTTAAATTTTTCTTTGTAGTATCAGTTATGTTTTGTGTATTCAGTATAATGGCCAAATTATTCACATTGTTTTGCTTTAGTCCACCTTATTCAAAATGTTTTAGTTTGTATTTTCACTTATATCGTTATTCTGTTTTGAGTTTTCTTTATAATGACCAAATTAATGAGGTTTTTTTTGCCAAGTTTGCCTAATTGAAAATGTTTTAGTTTGTTGTTTCAGTTGTGTTGTCATTCTATTTTGAGTTATTTCTATTTTGGCGAAATTAATGACACTGTTTTGCTTAATTCAAAATGTTTTAGTTTTTTGTTTCAGTTACATTATTCTGTTTTGAGTTTTCACTATAGCGGCCAAATGAAATTATTTTTTTGCCTAGTCCGCCTAATCCAAAATGTTTTAGTTTGTAGTTTCAGTTGTGTCTCTCAGCAAAGCTACTATGAAGCGTTGTTATTAAGGTATTACATTGATACGTGCATTTGAATTTAGTTTTTTTTGTCGCAACAAGCATGATGCATGCTTTATTTTAATTCATTTTCAGTCTATTTCCAAATGGCTGTCAATCAAGCTGCTGTTTTATTGGTCAAAGAGTTCAGTATTTCAGCAGTCGTTTCCCTGAATGATTTTATTATTGGGAAGGAGGTGTGTAATGTTAGCGTGACGGTTGGGGTGCAACCGTGTAATGATTGGTCAGCGTGATGGCTGGGATGCAGATGTGTAAAGAATGGTTAGTGCGAAGGCTGGACGCAGCCTTGTAATGCTTGGTTAGAATGATGGCTGGGATGCAGATGTGTAATGATAGTGAGCGTGACGGCTGGGATGCAGATGTGTAATAAATGGTTAGCGTGACAGCTGGGAAATAATTGTATTATAAATGGTTAGCGCAGATGTGTAATGAATGATAAGCGTGATGGCTTGGCGCAGATGTGTAATGAATGGTAAGCTTGATGGCTGGGCACAGATGTGTAATGAATGGTTAGCATGTTGGCTGGGCACAGATGTTTAATGAATGGTTTGCGGTACGGCTGGGACGCAGCTGTGTAATGAATGGTTATAGTGACGGCTGGGTGCAGAATTGTAATAAATGGTTAGCATGCATGGTTGGGATAAAGCTGTGTAATGAATGGTTAGCAAGATGGCTGGGATGCAGCTGTGTAATGAATGGTTAGCATGATGGCTGGGACGCAACTGTGTAATGAGTATTTAACTTGACAGCTGGGATGCAGCTGTGTAATGAATGATTAGCATGACGGCTGGGATGCAGCTGTGTAATGAATGGTTAGCGTGATTGCTGGGACGAAGCCATGTAATGAATTGTTAGCATGGCGGCTGGGATGCAGCTGTGTAATGAATGGTTAGCGTGATTGCTGGGACGAAGCCATGTAATGAAGTGTTAGCATGACGGCTGGGATGCAGCTATGTATTGAATGGTTAGCGAGATGGCTGGGATACATCTGTGTAATGAATGGTTAGTGGGACAGTTGGGCAGAGATGTGTAATGAATGGTAAGCGAGACGGCTGGGCACAGATGTGTAATGAGTGGTTAGAGTGACAGCTGGGATGCAGGTGTGTAATGAATGATTAGCATGATGGCTGGGATGCATCTGTGTAATGAATGGTTAACGTGACGGCTAGGATGCAGCTGTTTAATGAATGGTGAGCATAATGGCTGGGATGCAGATGTGTAATGAATGGTTAGCGTGATGGCTGGTACACATCTGTGTAATGAATAGTTAGCGTGATGGCTCGGATGCAGCTGTGTAATGAATGGTTAGCTTGATGACTGGGATGTAACTATATAATGAATGGTTATTGTGACGACTGGGATGCAGCTGTGTAATGAATAGTTAGCGTGATGGCGCAGATGTAACTGTGTAATGAATGGTTAGTGTGACGACTGGGATGCAACTGTGTAATGAATGGTTAGTGTGACGGCTGGGATGCAGCTGTGTAATGAATGGTTAGCTTGACGGCTGGGATGCAACTGTGTAATGAATGGTTAACGTGACGGCTGGGATGCAGCTGTGTAATAAATGGTAAGGACTGAATCTGGGTCAAGTTTCAAAATACTTTAAATATTACCCATCTGTCTTGACCTGTCATCAAGGTATCTACAAGTCAATCAGTCAATTTTTTAACAGAAACCTCACATGCGGATACACCATTTACCCCACCCACACACTAATCCAGACTGTGCATTCGACGGGAATGTACATCACACACATTCTGCTGAGACTTCAAACAAAAGTTTTAATACAGTCGCACCATTATACAATAGTCCAAACTATTGTGCCCTAGCAGCCTCGTTAGATTAGTGGATAAGGCCTTGCGATGTAGAGCTACAGACCTGAGCTCCATGTGGGTAAATTATATTTCCCTCTTAGGTTGCTGTCCAGATATAATCTAATATGATGTGTTAACGTAAAACCCGTTTAATTTCTTTTCATTTCCCGTCTGCCCTAATGGCAAAGGCATGTCTGATATGAAATTTTATCCTCATCTCCCTCTAAGGTCTCTGCCGTAACAACCCTTTTCATTTGTTTTCATTTTAGGCCACAAAAAATTAATTACCTGGTTCTCAGACCACTTTTTCTGAGAAGAGATGCGGGCGGGCGCATTTTTTTTTACAATTTTACAGTGGTCAACAGACACGCGGGCGATTTTTTTTTTATCCAAGCTTTTAATTCCAATTCATGTATTGATGCAAAATATCTCGAAATTCATGTGCAATAACCAGTTGGATCAGCTCATCTCTATTGTCGATCATTACCTTATCATTTCTTCCCGACTTATGCTTCTTTCAATCACAATAAGTCCGTATATTTGTATTTATTGCATGTTGTTGTGAGACTTTGTCGATTAGACGCTTGAATAAATCGCCTGTTCTGTAGCACCTACTAGTTCCAAGTGTCTCAAGCGTCTGACTCTCCTAGATTGGTACCCGTACGACTGCAACACTCACAAGCTAGCGAGCAGAGCGGCAGATAGTCGGCCGGGCACCAGTCTACCGACAAGGGGATTCCCCATGAGGTGGTTGCATGTAAAAACCGGAACAAACTTTTATGCGGAACTTTTTTTTTGAAATTTCGGTAGCGCATTTCCAATTTTTATTTTATTACTTTTGAGATAAAATCGGCAATGCGGCACCAAAAAAAGACATGCGGGCGGGCCTGAGAACCAGATAATTAATTTTTTATGGCCTTAGAGGCATATTGCTTGAATAAATCGCCTGTTCTGTAGCACCTACTAGTTCCAAGCGTCTCAAGCGTCTGACTCTCCTAGATTGGTACCCGTGTGACTGCAACACTCACAAGCTAGCGAGCAGAGCGGCAGATAGTCGGCCGCGCACCAGTCTACCGACAAGGGGATTCCCCATGAGGTGGTTGCATGTAAAAACCGGAACAAACTTTTATGCGGAACTTTTTTTTCGAAATTTCGGTAGCGCATTTCCAATTTTTATTTTATTACTTTTGAGATAAAATCGGCAATGCGGCACCAAAAAAAGACATGCGGGCGGGCCTGAGAACCAGGTAATTAATTTTTTATGGCCTTAGAGGCATATTTTTGATGGAAAACTTTATCTTTCATCCCATCTCCCTCTGATTTTGCTAACCCCGATATTACATTACCTAATAGGATGTGTTAATGTAAAATCTCATTTGATTTCTTTTCATTTCCCTTGTGCCCTGATGACATTGCTACAATTATTTCTTGAGATGACACGAAGATACTGCTTTTTGCAGTTCGTTTTGACCCACTTTATGTAGCTGCATTTTTTTATTACTGCTGCATTTTGCACTCAGAAACTCATAGGAAGTATAATAGACGTATAGCTCAAAAATATCTAAGATTTGTCAAGTTATCAAGATAACTTTTTTTGTGTCTTTAAGGTCTGTTTATGTCCGATCGTTGTCTTTTAAAGCAATTATTTGAGTATTTATTGGGGATAACTAGGGGATATGATGTCGGATTTCAGGGTAAAAGCTGATGATGTAGAGATCTAGTCGAAACATTAAACCTGATAGATGGTTATCATTTTGAAGTACTGTCCTAAGCTCATTGACTGAAACGCGTAGTTGTAGAATGCAGTCTCTGTACTGTTTTGTAAACTACTAACTACCAACATCATCAGTTGGGTGTCCATATATCATAGAATGTTTGCCCCTTTTAAAACTTAACCCACTAAGCACAACTATAATAGCCTTTGCATCCATTGTAAACCCAGATCAGTCTGTGTAACTCGCAAAACACCCCTTTGTCACATAAATGGAATGGTCTTAATTCAAAGAAAGAACAGTCCCATTATATATTTGTAGGGGGTTAAAGGGTTAAAACCCAAGACTCTCATAAGGCGGGCTACAATGTTGATCAAGCACTACATGTTGGTAGCTAGCACCATCGCTAGGCCTACATGCGGAGCACACACATATTTTCAGAATTTAGTGGAAGTGAAAGCTAGGATACACTCAAATCTTTGTAACTGTTCAGATTGTAGAAATTTACGTCAGGTCAGCACCATTCGAAGAGCCGAGACTCTGAAAACAAGATATTTTTGTGTAGATTTTCGTTACTTCATTGATTTCACCAGATTTGTCTTTGTGTGCGAGTTCTGTCCTGCTATTGTTTGGTGTTTATTGGATAAACTGAAGGATAAATTGCCAATTTATCAAAGGGTGGAAAAATCGAGACAATTACATGTGATTTTGTCAAGACTGTCTACACAGGGATAGATAATTATGAGGCTATGGAGAAGTGGAATCAAAAGTTCCGCTGGATAACGTTTCAGTCCAGTGGTACGAGCATTGCATTTTAGGGGTCAAAAATGCAGTCCCTGTCACACGAGTCCTTAGATTTTAGATTTGGACCCACCACAGTGAGTCACTTGTTTAAATAGGGAAACATTTGAAAACCTTTTTCCCAGAAATCACAAGAAAGAGCTCTGATATATTGCATGTTGCATATGGCCTATTTTGTTCTAATGGTGACCCTGAGGTTTAATTTAACTGGGTGTAAGGTGAGCAATTAAGGGCCAAGTCAGGCCCTCTTGTTTAGGGATCCAGAATGCTGTGTTTTCTCTTTAAGAAAGTATTGTCCTCATCAAAATCAGAGATGTGCCTCTTGCCTTTAATAGAGATAACAGGGAGTATGGGAATAGAGAGAAACTGGATATAAATGTGAAAATAGATATAATGAAAAGATAAAAGGGATATTATATTAAAGTGGGAAAATATTAATAAAAGGGGTAAATATATGAAAAAATAAAAGGGATATAGCCAGACTGTAAAAAAAATTAGAGAGACAAATGGGATATAAGTATGAACATAGAGATAAGATGGATAAACAAAATTAAAATCTTTCATATGGTCAATAATTCACCGTCTGAAGGTAAATAATTCACCGTCTGAAGCTGAACTCCTAAAGCCCCGATAGATGATGGTAATGTTCAACAAAGATTGATCACATGTTTACTCGGAACCAAGATTACTGATCTCCGGAGCTGAGACATGTTTGTTGTTTGCTATCAATATGTCAGACCACTCCAAGAATCAACCTGATGTTTATTACACACTTATGGAGCTTTATGGGCGCCGATAATCAGAAGTCAAGTTCTAGTTTCAGTTGATTTGCCGCTGAATATTATTATGACACTTAAGATCATAGGGGGATGCGTGCCTATTGAAATGCTTGGGGTCTGGGATCTGAGTACACCCAACCAACCCAACCCCGCACACACTACATTTTGTTACTTGTTTGTTTTTGGCCTAAAAACATTAACTCTATAAAAAATACCTTAATTTGTCTGCGACAGTATTTTTTGTAGGCCCTTCACCAAAAATATCACAAAACTATATCACAGCTTGTGTATATAGCAGCTTTTGATTATCCACATTTATCAAATTACCTCCCTTTAAAGTTTTCATATCTTCCATAACAGATTATTTCCTTGCAATTTTAAAACTATTGTGTTCTCATTTAAGCGTGCTTGCGAACATTACACAGTTTTATTTAAACACTTTTTAAACGTTAAACTTGCTCAAAGACTGGCTTGTGGAAATACAAGCATTAATAGTGGATGCTTTTTATATTTGCTCTGTATATATATAAAGAAATTGAAATGTGGTGCTTTTGATCAAATATAAAAAGGAAAAAAAGGAAGGAAAATATAGATGGAAATTTGGATTCAATCAGCTCAGAAAAACAATTTAATTGTCTGTCTTTTATGTTTGTTTGCATGTTTTTTTTATCAAATGTCCTTTAAGGCAATCGGGTTTAATATTTCTTTTGTAGTTATTTTGCCAGAAATTTATTTGTCCGAGGTTTTCAACATCAAAACATTAAAATGACAGTTATGGGACATAAATTCTATTCTGAGTAATAAAATATTAAAATCTTACAGAATTTTAAAAATAAAAACTATGCTTAGGCTTAGATCAAATAATGTAAATAATTTCTGAATAAAAAGTATAGATATCATACAGTAATCAAATTGTTCAGTTGTATGAGTCAGGGTCAGGCTCAGTGGTTAGCACAGTGCAGTCCAGAGTTCACAAATGTGAGCCTCACTGGTGCCACATAATTTCTCTGTTGGGTCCAAAAATGAACTTCCCCGGCAAGTCCATTCATTTGGATGGAAATGTAAACTGGACAGACCGTGTTATAGAGACAGTCAGACCATATTGTCTCGCCCACGATAGTGGGTAGCGAGACAAAGCAGTCACTTTTCCAACGCCGGAGGCAGGCACATTTTAAATCAACTATATCTCAACAACCGCTGCTCGAATTTTTCTGAAACTTTGTCAGATGCTTTGTTGGGTCAAGGGACATCACCTAATGTCAAAATTACCAAGGTCAAGGTCATATTTTGCGTTATTTTCCCAAAACTTAACCTTGGTTAAGTAACAACCTTGGTTAGGTAACTTAACCTCAATTAACTTTATGTGATTGCCTCACTTTATGTCTTTGATACTTGGTCATATGTATTGTTGGCATTGGTGGACATAGATGAACGACAAAAGATACCAAGGTCAAGGTCATATTTTGCGTTATTTTCCCCAAACTACACCCTGGTTAAACCATTTAACCTCAGTAATAACTTCTTATGATTACCTTGCTTTTTTTTTGTTTGATACTTGGTCATTTGAAGTGTTGAAGTGGTGGACATCATTTAAGCACAAATTTAATAAAATATTTCATATGACGTTTGCCACGGTAGGCAAGGCACCGTCAGACCGAGATCGTCTGCCTTATATTATAAAGGAGGCGGACAGACCCGTGTATTGATTTCGGACAGACCTGTATATCAGAGACTTTCCTCCATATTAGTTAAAGCAGCGTAAAAATGTATTTGTAAGAGTAAGACACTGTTCCTGGATTTATATTTCACTATAACTGTGGGTGGCAGTAAATAACGTAAGAATATGTTGAGCTGGTAAACAACAGTTCAGTTTTATTTGTAAGCATGGGTTGCTACTTTGGTATTTACTGCCAGTTTTGGCAATTATAATGCATGACCTGTCGATGTAGTGAAAATGTCACATGATTAATTTCTATCCATTGCAGGGCTTCTAAAATTTTAAAATGCAAATCGGTCCAGGTTTTAAACTGCCGTAAGAATCGCGCTTATTTTGAAAAAATCACTGAAATCGCCGTACCCCACCCACCATTTCAGCTGCACCATGAATTTTTTCCGTTCAGTCATTTATAAAGAGAACTATTTAAAATGTATGTTTGTATTATATTTGTATTATTTCTAACTTACTTTATTACAATTTGTACATTTTAATGACTGACATCATGTCTTCGCTTTACTGAATGAATAATTTTCACTCAATATTAAAATTGTTGATCATTTGAGGAATTGAACCGGAAATGTCTAATAAACCGGGTAGGTATAAAACGCGGACTAACACGCGCGGACTAGCGGATTATATACGATTTTACATAAATTTGAGTAATATCGTTTTTCATCAATTAGCTTAATTAATACCAAATGTTACGACTAACGCAAACAATTTCGGTCCGACTTAAAAAGAAAACGGTGTCAGGTTTGATCACTTTCCTTAATATTATACTTAAAGTTATTGTAAAAAAAATATCAAACAAACAATTAACACATCTTGTTATTTTAATGACGCAAACAAATTTCAGTCCCAGCTTTGGCCACTTAAAAAAACAAACCGACACAAGCAAACAGGCTAACACCTTACGACTGACGGTATATCAAAGAAATCACAGACGGTAACACTCGCTTCAGTGAACCGACAGAACGCGTGATATACTTTCACTGATCACACATCAAAGGCGTGCTACATGGCTATAGACTCTTCCGGAAAACTCCCTACTATCGGTAATGGTTTAGTCCAAATTGACCAAATTGACCTACTTTCGCACAGCGAGTGACAAACAATCATGTTATGGATCAAAGAATATTGCCGCAAGGCATATTTCAAGGAGTGTGTAAGGTAATTGTAGATTTTTTAACGACCGATAGATAAAATATCTGGGACCGATTTTAACAGAGATTTTGAAAAGAAAATCGGTCAGGAGAAACAGAAATCGGTCTGCGGACCGACAAACCGGCGATTTTAGAAGCCCTGATCCATTGATATAAGTTTTTGATAGAATACCATATATCCCCTAATGAACGCACTGTTTAATAGGGTCGGTAGTTTGAGATGCTTAATTTAAATAGATAAAACTGTTACACACTTAAATGGGGAGTACAGGTTTCATGGTTGCCAACTTATGAACTGTAAGTTTGTATCCTGTGAAAACTGCGCTAAACATATAACCATAGCGTGCGGGGCCAACTGGTTTATTTATAGCACAGGTAGTGTATGTGTAAACAAGGAGGTGGAAGGTCGCATAATAACTTTTTTCCGGAAGGTAAGTTTCAAATTAGTTTCAGTTAACCCTTAACCCACTACATATATATAATGAACTGTTCTTTCTTTGAATTAAGACCATTCCATTTATGTGACAAAGGGGTGTTTTGGGAGAAATTACTGAACAGCAGCTGGACATTGTAAGCCCTGATCAGCCTGCAAATCTGATCTGGATTTACAGTGGATGCAAAGGCTATTATAGTCATGCTTAGCAGGTTAAGGGCCAACTCCTGGGGACAACTGGTGATTTTATGCAAATTTGACGGTAAAAGTATACACTTGTACTCGACACAAAGTCTCTATTATATCTGTAAGAATGAAAATAAACATATTGTGACGTTAATAATATAAAAATTAAAATACATTTCAAAGGGTATTTTGCAGTAACTTTTTGCGGATATATTCATAGCATAATTGCAGAACCTAGCGTGTACAAGTCATTCGTGGAATGGCTGGTAACCCTATACTTTTAGAATATTGATATTCTATTTCTAAACTGTAAACAGTGAATGATTATGTCAGCATGATGTCTTTTATTTCAGCCTTGCCATTTAAATTTTATCAATTTAATTGCAATCTATTTGTCTGTATGCTCTTGTGTTATGTTTGTTGTATTTTGTATTTCAGACATCTATGCCGTCAGAAATTTGTCTCAGGTTCATTTTTGTATTTTTATGCTCTCGAAGACGGGGGGCATAGAGTAATCGTACCGTCCCTTTATTCGTCCGAAGCAAACATGTCTCAGACGTAAATTTGAAAGTACTGTAGGGAACTTCATGAAACTTTAAACATGACATCAATCACAATGAGAAGGTGTGTCATGCACAGAAATCAGGTCGGTTCCTCAAAGGTCAAGGTCACACATGGAGGTCAAAGGTCCAAAGAGTCCAATGTCGAATCCCTCCACCAGTGAAACACCACCACCATTTACATATAAATGCAACTAAATGAAGATAAAGTTCATGAAACTTCACAATTGTTTCACAATGAGGTGTTTCGCGTGCAAGAATCAGGTCCATTCCTCAAGGTCAAGGTATCAGGGGCGTTTGTCACTTACTGGTGACATTTCTTGCTTGTTTCCAGATCTAATCTAAATACCCCTACAAATGCTTGTGTGTTTCCACACAGCAGCATGGGTTCCCTCCTACACAGTTTTCCTGCACTTTATGTATACTAACAATTACGTTTTTCTTTTTCAGACATAGTCCATTTAGACAACACAAAACCAAAGATAAACATGAGATAGACAGAATGACAATGACTATGGTGAGTGTACGTCACTTTCTCTGTCAGTCCATCTGTTTCTCTCTCTGCCGATCTCTTTTTGTCCTTTTTAAGGCATAAAGGCAACAAATGAAAACGTTTTTAATTTTTATTCCTCTAGAACTTTTAATTTTAATTCATCATAGATTTTGAATTGAATCGGGCCAAATTCCTTTAAATTATCCCTTTTTTTAACCTAGAATATCACATATTACTGTAAAAATGAAGTTCCATGTAAATCTGAGGTCATTATTTAGGCCCTTTAGAATAAAAAATATCATTATTTGTCAATTTTAAGTTGAACGCCTAAACCGCTATGAAAAGCCTGATTAAAGTCCTTAAGATAAGCGATTATGATTATTTGTTGGTTTTAAGGCAGACCCCTAATCCCCTACAAAATGCTTGGTTTATCCTCTTTGAGAAGTTCTGGCTGCCAACAAAATTGTAGAAGGGTTATTTAGGCCAAGTCCCTCATCTCTTTGGATGTCTGCAGTTCAGTCTCGGCTTGCTTATCATGTGTATAAGCAACTGATATGGATGAAACTTGGTTGATAACCATAATCTTTATGTTGCGACTAGATCTTGTAATCATTTGAAAAAAAGACCGATGGAAGCACAGTGCTGGATTTGTACCTGACAGTTTTGTTTTGGAGAAAGTAGGTCACATGGATGCAAAAGTTTGTGCAGGTACATAAAAGAAACACAGTCCATAAAAGAAACACGGTGATAATAATTGGTCTTTGTCTCGCGAAATAAAAAATTGTTAAAAGAAATGTCTGGAAACACACACGCCAGACGCACGCACACCTAAGTGATCTCTAAGTTGTGCACTTGTCAAGCAGGTTCAACAAAAATAATACTGTAAGTTTTTACTGATTTAATACGCTATAAGTAACTAGCGTTTTGATGTAGATCTACTAAAAGTAAACCTAGCGCATTATTCAGTGTCTGATACATAATTCAACGTGTAGTAAAGGGGTTGATGCACTATTTTCAAACAAGATTTATTTAAAAGGGCTCTGAAAAACTTGAAAAAAGCTGAAAGAATCAAAATGCCATGAAAAGTAAGGAGATGAACTATTGAAAATTAGCAAAATTAATGGAGGCAGCCATCTTAGAACGATGATGTCATCGCGCCTTTTTACCATATATGGCATATTGACAAAATGCATTTTAAAGCAAAGAAAATCACTGCAAATTGATTAAAAATATATATACAGATGTAAAATATATAAATTATATGCTTATTTTTCATTTGCCTTGATTTTCTTTGCTTTAAAGGGCATTTTGACAATTTTGTAAATAAGTGTCTCTTAGGAATATATGTACACGCCATGCATTCAGTTGCATATTCCTCCACTTATAGTCGACTCGACTTCCAGAGCCATATTGAATGAGTAATTTCGCTTGTTTTCACGAGAAAGGAAAATAATGTATTTTGACCTATTCTCCCATAGGGCAAACAATAGAGTGTACGGTAAATATTTACTATTGACCGATTAACCTCAACCTGAAATGCATTAAAATCTCGTCCCCAAGTATGGTGCTAATTACATCAGATAGACGAGTATTGTCGCCGACGAGATAGAATGTTATTGATTTTAGACTCCGGTTCAGTGTATTTTATGACAGGTTATATTCAATCTGCAATATACTGAAGCAAATCACCGTTTTGTTGCAGACGTAATTTTGCTGAAAACATGCCGTAAAAGTTTATGGTGCTCTAAACAGTCACTTTTAAAGCATTTTATATCGGCTTTGCAGTTTTAAGGAGGGTTCATGCAGTTGATATACATTTAATGTGGATATGGTATTTTGCAACAAAACAAATATTTTGATTCTGAAACTAAAGTGTGGTTATCAATACGTTATTATATGCTGTCATTGATGGATTGGGTTTCAATTTATGGCACTTGTTAGTGCTGTATGGGTTGCTAAGCAACATGGTGGCACAAGAGAGTGTCGCAGAACCGTTTTTGAAACAATGACAATGGGCACTCTTATGAGGCTCTATACAGACCTAAGTGTCCTAACCCTAAACCCTAGGGATGTATTAAAGTACTGCTTTTTTAACCACAAACAAATGGGAAACAACCATAAAATATTCTAATACAATCTAATAACCGTAAACCCTAGAATTTATAAAAGGACGGTCTCAACCGCAAACAAATGGCCAACCACCCTAACATATTCTAATAAAATTAACTTAAACCTAAACCCTAGAATTTTTTAAAGGACTGTCCTTTAACCACAAATGAATGGTCAACAACCCTAACATATTCTAATACAATAGCCCTAACCCTAAATCCTAGAATTTATAAAAGGACGGTTTCTTAACCGCAAATGAATGGTCGGCCAACCACCCTAACCTGTTATAATATAATTGTCCTAACCATAAACCCTAGAATTTATAAAAGGACTATTCAAATGGCCAACCACTCGAACACATTCCAACATAACTATCCCAACCCTAAACCATAGAACTTATAAACTGGCCCTATTTAATTGATAATTAAAAAACATTGTAGATATATGAAATTGTGAAAGAAAAGTTAAAATTCAGAATAGTTTGGGTTTTTTTGTCGCCTTTTTAAAGAAAAAAGCGATACATAGGGATGGCTTTGTCGTCAGTCAGTCTGTCCGTCCGTCAGTCACGAAAACTTAAAGTTGGCTATAACTTTCTCATTTCTTCATATTTCTTCATCAAACTTTCAATATATACTCACCATGACATGGACATGACCATACTATATGAAGGTCAAGGTCACACTGAAATTCATTATATGGGTTAAATACTCCTTTTTTTCTTCACGAAAACTTAACGTTGGCTATAACTTTCTCATTTCTTCATATTTCTTCATCAAACTTTCAATACATACTCACCATGACAACATACCAGAATTTGAAGGTCAAGGTCACACTAAAGGTTATTATATGGGTTAAATTACTTTTTTTTTCTTCACGAAAACTTAACTTTTGCTACAACTTCCTCATTTCTTCATATTTCTTCATCAATCTTTCAATATATACTCACCATGACATTGAAATGACCATACCAAAATATGGACAACAAGGACATGACCATACTAAAATATAAAAGTCAAGGTCACACTGAAATTCATTATATGGGTTAAATACTCTTTTTTTTTCTTCACGAAAACTTAACGTTTGCTATAACTTCCTCATTTCTTCATATTTCTTCATCAGTCTTTCAATATATACTCACCATGACAACATCGACATGACCATACCGAAATATGAAGGTCAAGGTCACACTGAAGGTCATTATATGGGTTAAATACTTTTTTTCTTCACGAAAACTTACCGTTGGCTATAACATTCTTATTTCTTCATATTTCTTCATCAAACGTTCAATATGTACTCACCATGACAACATCGACATGACCATACCAAAATATGAAGGTCAAGGTAACACTGAAGGTCATTATATGGGTTAAATACACGAAAACTTAACGTTGGCTATAACTTTCTCATTTCAAACTTTCAATATATACTCACCATGACAACATCGACATGACCATACCAAAATATGAAGGTCAAGTCCACACTGAAGGTCATTATATGGGTTAAATACTCTTTTTTTTCTTCACGAAAACTTAACGTTGGCTATAACTTTCTCATTTCTTGATATTTCTTCATTAGACTTTCAATATATACAGATCATGACAACATCGACATCACCATTCTAATATATGAAGGTCAAGGTCACACTCAAGGTCATTATATGGGTTAAATACTCAGTTTTTTCTTCACAAAAACTTAACAGCTATAACTTTCTCATTTCATGATATTTCTTCTTCAAATTTCCAATGTATACTCGTCATGACAACATCGACATAACCATACTAAAATATAAAGGTCAAATCACACTGAAGGTCATTATGTGAGTTAAATACACATTTTTTTCTTCACGAAAACTTAACGTTGCCTATAACTTTCTCATTTCTTGATATTTCTTGCATAAAACTTTCAATATAGACAACAAGGACATGACCATACTAAAATATAAAAGTCAAGGTCACACTGAAGGTCATTTTATGGGTTAAATACTCGTTTTTTTCTTCACGAAAACTTAACGTTGGTTATAACTTTCCCATTTCTTGATATTTCTTCATCAAACTTTCAATATATACTCATCATGATAACATCTACATGACCATACTAAAATATAAAGGTCAAGGTCACACTGAAGGAACACCCATCTAGTATTATAAATTCATGATAATAAATTAATTTCTATATTTTCAGAATGTTGATCTCCCAGAATCCATGTCCCAAGAAATGAAATCCTTGTTGGAAGGGTTGTTGAGGCGCGACGTAGAGGAGAGACTCGGTTGTATGGGAAGAGGGTAAGTTTCCATGACAACCAGTTTGTAAAGTATAGGAATGAACTCCTTGTTAGAAGGATTCTTGAAGCAAGACAGAGAAACAACTGGGTTCTATGGGAAGAAGTTAAGTTTCCATGACAACCATATTGTATAGAATAGAAATGAAATCCTTGTTGGAAGGTTGTTGAAGTGAGACGTAGAGGAGACACTCGGATGAGGGTAAGTTTCCATGACAACCAGTTTGTATACCGACTGTACAAAAATGAAATCCTAGTTGGAAGGTTGTTTAAGTGAGACAGAGAAATGACTGGGCTGTATGGGACGAGTGTAAGTTTCTGTTACAACCATATGGTATAGTACAGTCAAACCTGTATAAAGAGACCATTGAAGAGATGAGCAAAATTGGTCTCTACTCTTAAAGGGATTGATGCATTATTTTCAAACAGTGTTTATTTCAAAGGGCTATGAAAAACTTGAAAAAATCTGAAAGAATTATCAAAATGCCATGAAAAATAAAGGAGGTATGACCTATTGAAAATTTGCAAAGAAACACACATGAAAGCAGCCATTTTTGAACAATGATGTCATCACGCCGTTTTACCACATATGGCATACTGATTATTTATTTATAATCAATTTGCAGTGATTTTCTTTGCTTTAAAATATATTTTGTCAGTATGCCATATATAGTAAAAGGGTGTGATGACGTCATCATTCCAAGATGGCCACCTCCATTTATGTTCTTTGCAAATTTTCTATAGACCATATCTCATTTATTTTTCATGGCGTTTTGATAATTCTTCCAGCTATTTTTAAGGTTGTCAGAGTCCATTTAAATAAATCTTGTTTGAAAATAGTGCATTAACCCCTTTAACACAGGTGGTCTCTTACTACAGGTGCATTCTAATTTCAAAAGTACAATTGAGAACCTAAGAAGCGGTCTCTTAAAGTAGATGGTCTCTCCTAATAGAGGTGGATTCTTGGTTGTCGGGTTGAGGATAAGTTGTTGCCATGGTAACCATGCAATAATATCTTTGTTTAAATGGATGTTGTTTTCAGAGACTAGAATTATTACTATTGTATCATATTTAGACATTTTGTCTGGCAGAGGAATTTCTGTTTTTGTGAAATAAAATAATTAAGGCCAAACAGCCAAACATGAATGTTTTGCTTAACACATAATATCCAATATTATTTGTTATGAGCATGATGAGATATTAACATTGTAGACAGATAAGATTTGAAGTCGTATACTTCAAATTTCTATGACAGATAGCATCTGATCTCCGAAATGAATTAAAATAGAAGTCATTTATTGTCTTAAACAAATATAATAATGATTTCCAAGAAGCAGGATATACGTTTCGTCCTTGACGTGCACTGGATAACTTGTCATTTATTGTCGCTCCATCTTTGGCACAAACCTAGACAATTAGTGTGGTGTGCTTGCATTAGTGTGTCAACATGTGTTAAGACATTTCACCAATCCTGATGAAACACTGCACCACCTGATTATACCCCGCTTTCACAAAGTGAGTGGGGACTATATAGGAGTCTGCAACGTCCCGTCGCTTTGGATAACACATTTTGTCACGTCACGTAACGTTTTTATTACTTGCTTTCATCAAACAGTTTTTAATCGGTTGTTCCCAAACTTCATAAACACATAACTGATGACCATATGTCCCTCTGCATCACCCATTGTTGAAATCTTAATTTATTACAGAATTATGGCCCTTTGTTTGACTTAGAATTTAAGCATGGGTATATGTTCTAGTTATCATCTGTCGGCTTGGTTTGAATGAGAACAAACAGTAAACTACATTTGGAAAATAGATGGTTTAATCACGGGTTCTTAAAATACCCGTGATTTAATATGCGTAAAATTAATTGTGAGTTGGTAACTCGACGCTCCAGTTTTGGGGTTTAGCCTGGCCGGATAAGGTAAAGTGTCTTGCCCAAGAACACACCGACGGAACTCAGTGGCACCACGGAGGATTGAACCCGGGGCCTCTGGTTACAAATCCGCCGCGCTACCGACTGCGCCACGCCAGCCCCAAGAACACATGGAGGTGATGATGTCATCGCGCCTTTTTACCATATATGGCATATGGACAAAATACATTTTAAAGCAAAGAAAATCACTACAAATTGATAAAAAATAAATATACAGATGTATAATGTATAAACGATATGCTTATTTTTATTTGCAGTGAAGGAATGTCTTGTAGATGTCTCTAATTGTCATCAACAATGCAGGAATGTCTTGTAGATATCTCTAATTGTCATCAACAGTGCGGGAATGTCTTATTGATATCTCTAATTGTCGCCAACAGTGCAGGAATGTCTTGATTAACCTCAGTGATAAATCACTTTATTTTTCATGGCATTTTGATAATTCTTTCATTTTTTTTCAAGTTTTTCAGAGCCCTTTTAAATAAATCATGACAATAGTGCATCAACTCTTTTAAGATTGCATTGGTGGACAGTGTTTTTCCCCCTTATATAATTGGTAACAAAAAACGATACCATTCCCAATGACAAAAGGTATGTTTTTTCCCCCAATAAAACTTCATTTTCTTTCTCTTGAGAAGGAATATTTAATGGATTTAAATTTTATTGGATGGCACAGCACACAGGGGATCTCATATTTTGAGAAACTGTTTAAAATATAATTAATAACATTTTCCCCAGCTATTCGTGCAGAATGCCAAATTGAATGCTTCCCAATGCTCTAGCTCATTAACTGTAACATGCATGTGTCTTGATTTATTTCAAACAGAATAGAATTAATGTTTCAAGATATCTGCAGATCTGGTAACAAACACACTTTTGAAACTTGATATAACGTGCATAAAATCACTCTTAGATAATGCAGATTTGGCTGCAAATTCTGTCAGGAGAGCAAACTTTGTCTCAATTGTTCGAGTGGTAACTGTTGAAACTGTTGAACACACACCCCTTCTCCCCCACTTCCTAACAGATTTGACTGCAGATAAGACATCAATTAACCTTTGTTCCTCGCAATGGCTCCCCCTGGGAGAAAGCTCAGCACTAAATGATGACATACCTTAGGTGATTACAGCAGCTTTCCCTTGCTTTAAGGCATCTATGAACATCTACCATAGTTCCAACATTGGCTTTCCCTGGAGATAAGACAACAAGGAACATCTACCTTAGTTCCAACATTGGCTTTCCCTGGAGATAAGATAGCAAGGAACACCTACCTTAGTTCCCACAATGACTCCCTGGAGATTTGATGGCAAGGAACACCTACCTTAGTTCCCACAATTGCTTTCCCTGAAGATAAGACAGGAACGAACACCTACCTTAGTTCCCACTATGGCTTTCCTGGAGATGAGACACAAGGAAAAATACCTTAGTTCCCACAATGGCTTTAACTGAGGATAAGATAACAAGGAACATCTACCTTTGTTCCCATAACATCTTCACCTGGGGATAAAGAAACTCCTACCTTAATTTCTCCCAATAACCTCAATACTGAGTGATGACCCCTTCCAAAATGCAGGATAAAGTTCAAAGCAACACTGATGTATCTTCTTCTGTTTCTTAATACCTAGTAATACAGTGTTGCGTTGAACACGTAATATATGCCAAGGCATTATGTTGTCAATGTTAACCCATGCGACATTTCCATTTTGTTTTCGTGCTGAGAAATATCAATACTAGTTACAAGTATTTCAATGAACAGCTAATTCCGTATATTTTATTTTAACTCTTTGACTTTTTATGTAAAATATTCATAGCCTGTCGGTAAAAAGAGACGTTTAATGTAATTACCGGTGTCTGCTTCCTCAGTATTTGCAAGCTCAAGAATGGAATATATTGATACACTTTATTTAAGAGGTTGGAACCAGAACGTAGTAAGTGCCTGCTTGTTTGTAATGCAGTCGCAGCATTCTGTCTCTGACTCGTCAAATTAGCATATGTATCTTCGAGGATACCATTAGTATTGGCTGATTGTGATGGTTTAATTCGGGAATTGACTCCAGAATATAGGATGAATAAATTCCCCTTCCTGAGGGCTCTGGACCCAGTCCCCTAAAAGCGGACTAGTGCCCTGTGGTTGATTAAAGGGTCATATGGAAATTTTGATTCTTAAAGAGTTTGAGGCATCACGCTAGTTTACATCACAATTGTAATATTTGATAATTTCCTAAATATTGTTGAGCATAATTCACCATTAAATCGTAATAAACAAAACAAAAAAATCCAGTGTTTATTTCCCAAAATCCAATATTTATTTCCCAGAATCCAATGTTTATTTCCCAAAATCCAATGTTTATTTCCCAGAATCCAATGTTTATTTCCCAAAATCCAATGTTTATTTTGTTTATTTCCCAGAATCCAATGTTTATTTCCCAGAATCCAATGTTTATTTCCCAGAAATTAAAATGCAACTTTAGAAATGATGAATAAAGAAATGGTGGCTCTAATTTTAAAAATTGAAATAAATGCTTCAGATTGTTCTGTATCCCTTTAATAGCACCTCTGTGGCCAGGATGGTAAAGATGATCCTTTAATAGCACCTCTGTGGCCAGGATGGTAAAGATGATCCTTTAATAGCACCTCTGTGGCCAGGATGGTAAAGATGATCATTTAATAGAACCTCTGTGGCCAGGATGGTAAAGATGATCCTTTAATAGCACCTCTGTGGCCAGGATGGTAAAGATGATCCTTTAATAGCACATCTGTGGCCAGGATGGTAAAGATGATCCTTTAATAGCACCTCTGTGGCCAGGATGGTAAAGATGATCCTTTAATAGTACCTCTGTGGCCAGGATGGTAAAGATTATCCTTTAATAGCACCTCTGTGGCCAGGATGGTAAAGATGACCCTTTAATAGCACCTCTGTGGCCAGGATGGTAAAGATGATCCTTTAATAGCACCTCTGTGGCCAGGATGGTAAAGATGATATCTGTGGCCAGGATGGTAAAGATGATATCTGTGGCCAGGATGGTAAAGATGATCCTTTAATAGCACCTCTGTGGCCAGGATGGTAAAGATGATATCTGTGGCCAGGATGGTAAAGATGATCCTTTAATAGCACCTCTGTGGCCAGGATGGTAAAGATGATATCTGTGGCCAGGATGGTAAAGATGATATCTGTGGCCAGGATGGTAAAGATGCCCTTTAATAGCACCTCTGTGGCCAGGATGGTAAAGATGATAATTTTGAAACTGTCTTGCTGCTCACTGCTGGGGGTTCGAATCCCAATGGGAGCTCAACTGATAAGTGAGAAAATATTGATTCTTAAGGATTCTGGAGTTACAGAGTACTAGTTCTACCCAGATAAAAGTGACTGGTCTGTCTCCACCATAAAAAACAAATGACCGTCATGTATATCCTAAAACATGCTGAAAATGACGTCAAACACCATTCAACCAACCAACCCTTTAATAGTCAGGTTTTGGTCTGATAAAACATATTATCAATCGTTTTTCAATTACTCAATTCGCAAGCTCCTGCAGTATTACTTATTTTATCATTCAAGTTCAAAGAATGTCGTAACTCTTGAATCAAATCATGCGCTAGTCAGAAACATCTGTCTATCTGTCTGTTGTTTTCTAGACATTAAAATTAAACGCCACAAAATAAACGATGATCCTGTATCAAGTCAAATATAGGTTTGCAACGTTGTTATGTATTGGATTCAAGTTCAAAGACTTCGAATTTATGCGAAAGAATATGTTGTTTCCATGGCAATAGTTTTTCAATATCTCATCCTTTAGATGCTGATTCAGACTTTTGGGTTCTGAAATTGTATATAGGGGATTATTTTAAGGATGAGCACCTTTGGATCTTCAGTCAAAGGCCCCAGGCGATAGCCACCACTACTTCAAGAAATATTGGTCGGCCATCTTTGAAAAAAAAATCAAAAATCGATGCGATATGGTCAAGTGAGTTTTTCAACCAAATACGTATGTTAGGCACGAGCGATGTCAACCATATAGTACATGGCAGTAATTTAATACTATTGATGTGAACATAATATTATAAAGAATACTTATATGGCAGAAAAAAGTTTGGTACAATTTTAATCAATTTTACTCAAAAGTTTTGTTTTTATGTGAAATAAATTGGTCAATAGAATAGTCAATATATCCAGCAAGTGCCTTAATCGGGAATGGAAACTGAATACCATGGTTTTGAATTGAATGGGGATCAAGATCTTGATGTTGATTTCCTTTAATCATTCTGATCTCCATTACTGTCATCTTTTGCTCATTTCTATTCCCCTTTCCAACCCGATGTGACGTTAAAGGGTTGTCCAAGGATTTGTCTGATATGTACGCCAGTATAGTGCATTGATTTTGCACTTTATATTGTTTACAGTTAAACACTGTTAAGAGTCCACCTATGTTACGAGACCACTATGTCAGTTCCCCTTTAAATTCAAATGTACCTGTATTAAAAGTGTCCCTGTGGTCGAGGGTTTAATGACCTTGCATTGCAAACCTTCTCGCCTATCACTGCTGTGGGTTCGAATTCCACTTGGAGCTCATCTTGTGAGAAAGTGTCGATTCTTACGGATGGCGGGAGGTATGCAGTATTGGTTCTACCCAGGACAAATGGGATGGTCTACCACAAAAAAAACACACACAAAAATCGACAGTCATATATGGCCTAAAATGTGCTAAACATAGCGTAAAACACCATTAAACAAACAACAGTTTTGCTGTTCCCTTTCGTGGTATCTATAGATTTATCTGTAAGCATATTACCACATCTTTATTTGTAATTGGCTTGACCGACATAATTCTTCCCATGTGTTCCCAGTGACTGTATGTCAACTCTGTACTAATCCATCATCAATCAGTCTCATTTTATCAGTCAGACAATCAGCCAGTCAGTCAATAACCCAATCATCACTCATCAATCACCAATCAATCTTTCAGGGCTCAAGAGGTGAAAGAACATCCATTTTTCAAGACGATAGACTGGAACCAGGTCTATTTGCAGAAGTATCCACCACCATTGATACCACCTCGTGGGGAAGTCAACGCGGCAGACGCCTTCGACATTGGGTCATTTGACGAAGAAGATACAAAGGGTATTAAAGTAAGTACATTTTTCATCTGCTCATTTCTTGTTTTTGTTTGGCTACTCATTTCTTTGTCGTCTGCTCATTTCTTGTTTGGCTGCTCATTTCTGACATTATTGTCGGGAGCTCTTCACGATCAGGTCATTTGGTGACAACAATACCAAGTTTGTTATTTGGCTAGTAATTTCTGGCATTGTGGTCAAGAACTTGGCTGCAGATGCCTTCATCATCGGGCCATTCTTGGAAGAAGAAGAAGAGTTATGAAGTTATTACAATATCGAGCTGGTCATTTGTGAAATTGTGGTCGAAAACTTGTCAGCGGATGCCTTCATGAAGTTGAATTAAAGAATAGTAGAATGTGAAGTTAAACTCTGGGGTAATAAATCGTAGAAAGAGAAGTCACGCGCCATTTATTACACCCAAGTTTGCTTTACGCTTATTACTCTGTATTATTCAGATGTGTTGAATATTGATTAAGCAACTGGAAAACTGACAGTTGGTAAAGTATCCATTATTGTCAATGTGTTAAAGTCTAGCCACAGACATTGACCTCCTGGAACTGTGAAGTTATTGAATAGACTACGTGTCTTCATGTTCTTACAAAAGCTACTGATGGGGTCGTTTTTCAGTTTAGATATTTTTTCTGGAGTTATTTTGATTTATGCCTTATACATCAATATTCTAAAATATTATTTTATGAGGTTATATGAATAAACACCACAACACCCATTATTACGTACAGTAACCCCATAAGTGCTGTCCACATGCATGTCAGACTAACCCCAGTAAGAAAAAATTGTACAATGAAGCTCTTTTCTTATGTCCGCATCTAGGTTATGTGGATTTTTTTGTCGTTTTGAGAAAATTAAACTCCTGTTTCTGCCTGTTTACAATGTCAGTATAATTTCTGCTTTCTTTGCCTGGTGATGCGGTACAAAAAGAAACCCCAGAGTCTCAATAATCTACAACGTCCATAAAATACACCTCACAGCACACAAGTTCTGTGCAGGGATGGCCAAGAATTCATTTGTATTTTTTCCTTCCATTTTTAGCTCTACTGATCAGAGATCAGCAGAGCTTATGCTGTGGTGCGGCGTCCGTCGTCCGTCCGTCCGTCCGTCTGTCCGTCCGTTAACTTTTATTTGTAGCGACTACTCCTCTGAAACTACTGGATGGATATTCATGAAACTTTACAGAAATGTTGTCCATGAAGTCTAGTTGATCCTAGCAAAAATTCATGTTGATGTGAAATCCAAGATGGCTGCCAAAGCTAAAAATATATTTTTAAAATACAAGTTTGTAGCGACTACTTCTTGAAAACTATAAGTGATATTGATATGGGACTTTTTCTAAAATGATCAGCATGACATGATGTTGGTCGTCGTCAAAAATCATTTTGATATGACGTTAAACATGGCTGCCAGCGGCCATCTTTGTTTACATAGAGTTATATAGTAAAAACTTGTAGCGACTACTCCTCTGAAACTACTTGGCGGATTTTCATGAAACTTTACAGGAATATTGCTCTTGATGTGTAATTGATCCTAGCAAAATTTCAGATCGGCCAGAAATTCAAGATGGCCGCCACAGCTAAAAATAGATTTTTAAAAAATAAGTTTGTAGCGACTACTTCTTGAAAATTAGAAGTGATATTGATATGGGACTTTTTCTAAAATGATCAGCATGACATGATGTTGATCCTTGTCGAACATTATTTGGATTTGACGTTAAACATGGCTGCCAGTGGCCATCTTTGTTTACATAGAGTTATATAGTAAAAACTTGTAGCGACTACTTCTCTGAAACCACTTGACGGATGTTCATGAAACTTCACAGGAATGTTGCTCTTGATGTCTGGTTGATCCTAGCAAAATTTCAGGCTGGCCGGAAATTCAAAATGGCCACCACGGCTAAAAATAGATTTAAAATAAATAAATTTGTAGCGACTACTTCTTGAAAACTGTAAGTGGTATTGATATGGAACATTTTCTAAAATGATCAGCATGACATGATGTTGATCCTTGTCGAAATTTATTTCGATGCAACTTTAAACATGGCCGCTAGCGGCCATCTTTGTTTACATAGATTTATATAGTAAAAACTTGTAGCGACTACTCCTCTGAAACTACTTGACACATTTTTATGAAACTTCACAGGAATGTTGCTCTTGATGTCTAATTGATCCCAGAATTGTTTTAGGTCGGCCGGAAATTCAAGATGGCCGCCATGGCTAAAAACAGATTTTTAAAAAAAAAGTTTGTAGCGAATACTTCTTGAAAACTAAGTGATATTGATATGGGACTTTTTCTGAAATGATCAGCATGACAAGATGTTGATCCTTGTTTAAAATTATTTTGATTCGACATTAAACATGGCTGCCAGTGGCCATCTTTGTTTACCTAGAGTTATATAGTAAAAACTTCAACTTGTAGCGACTACTCCTCTGAAACTACTTGAAATTTTTTTATGAAACTTCACAGGAATGTTGCTCTTGATGTCTAATTGATCCTAGCAAAATTTCAGGTCGGCCGGAAATTCAAGATGGCCGCCACGGCTAAAAATAATTTTTCGAAAAACAAGTCTGTAGCGACTACTTCCTGAAATCAAAATCAATCAGTAGAGCTTCAAGGTCATTGACCTCTTGTTCTTTTACCAATTATGGGAGTAACATAGCATATACATGATTTACTCTTAGCCTGCTTAGGGCGACTAGAACAGCCTTTGCAGCCAGTGAAAAACCAGGTCAGCCTGCGAATAACATTATACATTCATAGCGGGCTAAGGGTTAATAAATCTACCATATTTTCCCTAATGAGAGCATCGCCCCTAATAGTTGCACAACTCTGTTGGCAGAATGTTAATTTGAAAGAAACTTTGCAGTATGTCATCTCGACATTGTTATACATTGTCGCTGACTTTCTGTATTGGCAATTAACACAGAACAGAATAAAAGTATCAAAAAAACTATAAAAGTATCCATTTAATCAAACTGTATCCAGTTACATCTTCCTCAAGGCAGCACGTCGTTCAATCTGCATGTACAGCGACAGACCACAGTGGTGTATCTAGCTGGTGACATTTGGGTGTTCGAGCCCCCACATGGACTTTAAAATGTGTTTGAATAGTGTTTTATGCCATAGGCCAACAAAAAAAAAAGTTAAAAGAATTGCAATAAAAAGTTTTGGGTTCTCTTTAGTGAGTAGGTCCAGCACAGCAAACCAATAATCTTTTACTGGTGGCCTGGTTGTCAATTTGTCAAAGGTGTACCCCCTCTAATTTCAAATCCTGGATCTGCACAAGGACTGTTTTCTCGTCATGATGCGATCCTTTAAACAATTCATCTCTATCATTACACAAGGCAAATCATCCCATTTACAGTAATGATTTTAGACCTGTCTGGCAGTGATTGCCAGAGGAATAAATCTTGACAGATCAAGTAACACGTGTGCATTACTTAAAGTGAGGAGATGACAGGGGTCTGTTTTACTTTCACTTCCAAATAGAGTTGTCCTTAAATTTTTCTTTTCTTTTTTTTTCACTTCACACAAATGTTTGTGATTTTTTAACTGACAGAGGCTGACCAAAAAACAGTAAAACTGTTTATGATTGGCTATTATAATATCTAAAACTGTTTGTGATTGGCTATTGCAGCTGGCAAAGGACCAGGAGTTTGTAAAACTGTTTGTGATTGGCTGTTTCAGCTGACCGAGGCGGACCAGGAGTTGTACAAGAATTTCCCATTGGTTGTATCTGAACGTTGGCAGCAAGAAGTGGCAGAAACGGTGTTCGATGCAATTAACTCTGAGACGGACAAAATAGAATGGAAGAAGAAACTAAAGCCGAGAATCGACGAGTTGGAAGATGGTACGAATGAAAAAAATTAGTCTAGGAATTGTTGAACCAAATTAAAGATGGTAAAGTTCTAGACTTGGATTCATCAAGTCTGGGTTTAACTTAGATTTGTAATACATTATTGTTATCAGTTTGAGATGTTGTTGGTATGCAAATCTGACATAAAAGGAATAAATTTCGCCTGACATACAGAGTTGTCTCCCATTTTAAGTAGTGTTTGCTCGGTTCTTGGACTGAGATGTGATACCGCTGCTTTCACAAAGTGCAGTGGGTCTATATAGGAATCATGCTGTCCGTAATGTCGCGTCACTTCCAGTAACACATTTTTTTCGGGGGCATATAGTAATCGCACCGTCCGTCTGTCCAGATTCTGTCCGTCCGTCCGGATTCTGTCCGTCATTCCGAAGTTCCTGTCCAGACCTTAACTTCACAACCCCTGCAGAGATTTTAAATAACTTGGCACAAGTGATCACCATAACAAGATGATGTGTCGTGCGCAAAATCCAGATCTGTACCTCAAAGGTCAAGGTCACACTTGAAGTTCATAGGTCAAAAACAGGTACGCAATTTCGTGTCCGGACCGTAACGTCGCAACCCCTGCAGGGATTTTTAAATAACTTGGCGCAAGTGATCACCATAACAAGACGATGTGTCGCGCGCAAAACCCAGGTCTGTACCTCAAAGTTCAAGGTCACACTTGAAGTTCATAGGTAAAAAACAGGTACGCAATTTCGTGTCCGGACCGTAACGTCACAACCCCTGCAGGGATTTTTAAATAACTTGGCACAAGTGAACACCATAACAAGATGATGTGTCGCGCGCAAAACCCAGGTCTGTGGCCCCAAGGTCAAGGTCACATATAGAGGTCAAAGGTCAAATTGTGTCCGGTCAATAACTTGTGCATGCCTGGACGGATTTTCAAATAACTTGGCACAATTGCTCACCACAACCAAATGAGGTGTCATGCACAAATCCAGGTCCATGGCTCCAAGGTCAAAGTCATACTTATTTATCACTTACAGTGATATTTCTTGTTAATTACTTGCATTTCTCAATTTAATGGTTTGTTCCCAAACTTCATGTACATGTAAAAACTGATGGCCATACATTTTTGATTACCAAATTTATTACAGAATTATTGCCCTTTGTTTGTTTTAGAATTTTCCATGCTGATATTGTATAATGTCCTGTAACACATTTTATTACTGGCATTTCACAAACAGTTCTGAATGGATTGTTCCTGATTTCATATACACATAACAACTGATGACCTTATGTCCCTCTAATTCACACATTGTTGATTGCCATATTTATTACAAAATTATGGCCCTTTGACTTAGAATTGTTCACTCTAATATTGTATAATGAACTTCATGCCTTTTTCACTTCATAATTTAGTTTTCAAAGCGGGGGTACCTTCAGTGTTAGTTCTTGTTCTAATTTTGCATTGGTTTACCAATTGTTTAATGGTGCAAGGAAACACAAATTGGGACATTAAATATACTGTAGTAACCATCAACATTTCAATGCTGGTAAACCTGTTACTAATTGTTATATTTATTTTTTGACAGTCAATCTATCAAATTGTAGGATTTTTTAGCTCTACTGGCCAAGGGCCAGCAGAGCTTATGGGATGGTGTGTTGTCCGTCTTCCCTCGGTCGTCCGTCGTCTGTCCGTCCATTAACTTTTCTTCAAACGACTTCTCCTCAGAAACCGCTTCGCTAATTTTGACCAAACTTTCCTTGGATGATCCTTAGATGAATGCTTTTTAGATTTGTTAAAATTAGGTCAGCGCTACATCCAAGATGGCTGCCATTACCATATATGGTCGAAACCGTAACAAATCTTCTTCTCCAGAACCGCTGGACAGATTTCAACAGTTTTTCTTTTAAAATGATCGCCAACGCCTAGACTATCAAGATTGTTCAAATAAAGTCCCCGGGGTCAAAAATGGTTGTGCCCCGGGGGTCCAAAGTTTGTATATTGAGGTTTTGCATGTTTTTCATATAGACATATAGGAACAAACTTTAAAAAATCTTCTTCTCTGAAACCACAAGGCACAGAGCTCTCATGTATTACATGTAGCATCAGCTTATGGTCCTCTACTAAGTTTGTTCAAATGGTGACCCTGGGGTCAAATTTGTCCCCGCCCCGGGGGTCACAGTTTTACATAGACTTATATAGGATTTTTTTTAAAAAAAATCTTCTTCTCTGAAACTACAACAGCCAGAGGTTTGATATTTTGCATTTACTATAAGCTTATGGTCCTTTACCAAATTTGTTCAAATGGTGACCATTTGGCCCCGCCCCAAGGGTCACATGTTTTACATAGACATGTATAGGGAAAAACTGAAAAAATCTTCTTCTCTGAAACTGCAAGAGCCAGAGGTTTAATATTTTGCTGTTGCTATAGGCTTATGGTCCTTTACCAATTTTGTTCAAATGGTGACCCTGGGGTCACATCTGGCCCCGGCCCGGGGGTCACAGTTTTACATAAATGCTTGTATAGGGAAAAACTGAAAAAATTCTTCTTCTCTGGAACTGCAAGAGCCAGAGGTTTAATATTTTGCACTTGCTATAAGCTTATGGTCCTTTACCAACTTTGTTCAAATTGTGACCCTTGGGTCACATTTGACCCCGCCCCAAGGGTCACATGTTTTACATAGACATGTATAGGGAAAAACCTAAAAAATCTTCTTCCCTGAAACTGCAAGAGCCAGAGGTTTAATATTTTGCATTTGCTATAAGCTTATGGTCTTCTACCAAGTTTGTTCAAATGGTGACCCATTGGTCACATTTGGCACCACCCTGGGGGTCACAGTTTTACTAAGGCTTGTATAGGCAAAAACTGAAAAAAATCTTCTTCTCTGGAACCACATGGCACAGAGCTCTCATGTATTACATGTAGCATCAGCTTATGGTCCTCTACCAAGTTTGTTCAAATGGTGACCCTGGTGTCAAATTTGGACGCGCCCCGGGGGTAACAGTTTTTTAATTTGATTTATTTTTTTCAATTTAATATGTTTGTTTTTTTTTCAATTTTTTTTTTTTTTTTTTTTCAATTTTTTCATTTTTTTTTTTTTTTATTGATTGATTTGAATTATTATTTGTTTTAAATTTTTTTCATTATCTTTTTAATTACTTGACACTTACTTTAAAATTTCTTGTCGGCGCTACTCATCCTAAATGCCTTGTTGAATTTCGACGAAACTTGGCAGGAAGCATCGGTAAGATGTCTAGTTGTGCATTTCACGCTTTTGTTCCAGTTTGCTGATTTTTGACGGGAGTTATGGCCCTTTGACCTTTTTATTTTAAATTTCTTGTCGGCGCTACTCCTCTTAAATGGCTTGTTGGATTTCTACAAAATTTGGCAGGAAGCCTCAGTATGATGTCTAGTTGTGCAAAGCGCGGTATATCAATGAAATCTTGGACAGTTTCGAAAACCAGCTAGATCTTGTTAGTAATAACAGAGTTATGGCCCTTGATTTGTTGAAAAATTCTATATTGTATTTTCCTTTGTTAAATCTATAGGAGAAGAGAGCTATATCTATCTAAATCTATAAGAGCTGTTTTAGCCAGTAGAGCGTCCACAGGCCCTCTTGGGCCTCTTGTTTCAAAAGTGTTAAAATGTCCAGTCAAGCGTTTTGATAAAAGTTCAATCATTTGTAGATAACTAGCACAAAAAATATTCTTACCAATTGATCATCTTTGTTACCCTAGTTGTGGATTACTGATCTTTATCACAAACATCGTCATCTCCATCGTCATTATCGTTTATCTATCCACAGGTCCGACAGATTGTATTGTGGAAGGGGAGGTGCTGAAGCTTGGCGGGCCATTTCTGCAGACTTGGCAGAAAAAGCATTTAAAACTGTATCCCAACAGGCTAGAGTTCTACCACAAAAATCGTGACGGACAGGTGGTACGAGGCAAGGGTGTGGAGGTATGAGATCGTTTATTTGAAAGTATGTGTAGGATAAGTCTCTCTCCTCTCTCTTTCCGTCTGACAGCAGACATTTGACACTTTTAATTAGGAATTACTTTGTAATAATAATTCTAAGAATAAATACAGATATAATAAACGTAAACACGACACATTGTTCTTCTTTTTAATTCATTCTAATTCCATTTAATTATACGCCCGTCTCAGAGAAGTGGGGTGAAAATAGGATTGACATTTAATCCAAACTTCGTATTTAATAAATTATCAATCCTTTTTTTCTACTTTCAGCTGGTCTCCATGCTTGACATAAAAGAAATTTTTCCAGAATTCCAGAAACTCAACAAGACCGACAGCTGTATTATGATCATACTTAAAAATGATACAAAACTAGCCATTACCTCACCAGTAAGTATGTACATGCTTAAAAATGATACAAAACTAGACATTACCTCATCATAAGTGTGGACGTACTTAAAAATGATACAAAACTAGCCATGACCTCATCATATGGACATACATAAAAATGATACCAAACTAACCATTACCTCACCAGTAAGTATGAACATTGGTGAAAATGATTGAAAACTAGCCATTACCTCATGAGTTAGTAGCCAACTGTATAACGATCAAACTTGGGAATAATACAAAACTAGCCAGTACCTCACCAAAGTAGATAGTTTTTCCCTGTTTGTGTTTCTCTCTACAATGTCTCTTTTTTTTTTTATACCCCCAAAGGGTGGCATATAGTAGCTCACTGTCCGTCCGTCCATCAGTCCGTCCGTTTGTTCTTCCGTCCAACAAGATGATGTGTCGCGCCCAAAATCCAGGTCTGGCTCCAAGGTCAAGGTCACACTTAGAGGTCAAAGATCAAAATGAAGTTCTTCTGTGTCTGGTTAATAACTCTGACATTCATGGACAGATTTTCAAATAACTTGGCACAAGTGCTCACCACAACAAGACGACTTGTCGCGCACACAATTCAGGTCCATGGCTACAAGGTCACACTTAGAGGTCAAATGTAAAATCGTGTCCGGTCAATAACTCTGGCATTCATAGAAGGATTTTCAAATAACTTGGCACAAGTGCTCACCACAACAAGACGACGTGTCACACACAAAATCCAGGTCTGTTGCTTTAAAGTCAAGGTCACACTTAGAGGTCAAAGGTCAAATCATGTGCGGTCAATAACTCTGGTATTCCTTGACGGATTTTCAAATAACTTGGCACAAATGCTCACCACAACCAGTTGACATGTCATGCACAAAATCCACGTTCGTGGCTCCAAGGTCAAGGTCATACTTAGAGGTCAAAGGTCAAATCGTGTCCGATGAATAACTGGCATTCCTGGACGGATTTTGAAATAACGTGGAACAAGTGCTCACCATAACAAGACCACATGTCGTGCACAAAATCCAGGTCCGTGGCTCCAAGGTCAAGGTCACACTTACAGGTCAAAGGTCAAATCGTGTCCGGTCAATAACTCTGGCTTTCATGGACGGATTTTCAAATAACTTGGCACAAGTGCTCACCACAACAAGACGAAGTGTAGCACACAAAATCCAGGTCTGTGGCCCAAAGGTCAAGGTCACACTTAGAGGTCAAAGCTCAAATTGTGTCCGGTCAATAACTTTTGCATTCCTGGTTTATAAATGAAAGTGCATACATAGTTGGGAGGGTAAATATGCTGCATTTGAAACATTCTCACCCTCACCATTGCGGGTTTGAATCCCACTGGGAGCTTGACTTGTATGCGAGAACGTGTTGATTCTTACGGATGGGCGGGAGGTATACAGTACTGACTACCCAGGAATTAGTGGGTTTTCTGCCTCCACCACTTAAAATTCGACAGAACACCAAAACATACAAATGAAATGAATCTATAAATGAAGTCACATATATGCTTAACTTATTTCAGGACAAAGTTCTAATCAACCAATGGAAAGACGAGATTATAAATGGATTTAAGCTGTCAACACAAATCATGGCCAACATGAACAAAAAAGCCAGTAAAATGTACGGGGCAGACTTAAACAATAGTTCAAACAATGAAAACTTTAGGCCACCATTGGAACATAGGAACAGTAACGGAAGTTAGGGACCCGTCTATCTGAGGGATGTGGAATTGTGAATCCTGGATCTGTATAAGTGACGGATTACATGTGTGTATAATTTATGGAACTTGAATTGAATATTTTAGAAAAGGGAAGTGAGTGAGTTTTTAATGAGTGATGGAAATTATTCCTCTTTTTTTTAACAAGATGGGAAATTTAATTTAACATTAACATGAAAAAAACAACAGAATCTGTAAGGGAGATAACTTTTAAGAAAATATAGCAGAATCAGAAAGGGAAATAACTTTTAAGATAATGTAGTAAAGGAAGTTGATCTGATTAATGTGATTTTTTAAAACTTAATGGGAGATAATTCACAAATTTGGAAAATATTTTTCTGGAAGAAAGATACTAGTGTGTGGATATAGTCATCGTGAACGACTCGTTTTGATGAAATGATTCTACGAGAAGAAAAGCAATGAGTGGCATTTGACGACAACTTCCCGATAAAAGATGCCACGCTGCATGTATGCATGTTTATTGGATTGCACACGACACCACTGTACAGTGTACATGTTTTGGCATTTTCAGTTTCATGCAATTTGATGACGCTTAAAAACTAAGATAAATCACAGCCCCCATCTGGTAACTTCCAAATAATTAGGCCTTAACATTTTATTTTATTTTACCAAATTTCAAACTTCTTAGGATGATTTACAGATGATTACAGATGATTTACAGATGATTTACAGATGAGTACAGATAATTTACAGATGATTACAGATGATTTACAGATGAGTACAGATGAGTACAGATGATTTACAGCAATTTATGGCTCACGAAGGGGATTGTGATGGGTACACAGCGAGTGGTATCGAGGTGAAGAACAGCTGCAAATCTGGAGATGCTTAAGTGGAATTTTATGATGACATTATCGACTATATTACAGTCTTCGAATTAACCCAAGTAAACTGTCACTCGGGCTAGTGATTTTTTTTTAATTTATGTAGTCGGGCTAAAGGAAAATGTACGGGTTTTCATTGAGTAAATAAGAATTTGGGCTAGTGACACAAAAATGTTAATTCAAAGACTGTGTAACTATAACAACAAAGATAATCCCAAACAGCATGAAAGCCATGTTTGTTACAAATTTAATGTTATAAAAAGGATAAATTGGAATCTTCGTCAACATTAGCATTTTAATACACCATATGTATTCCTGTTTTTTTGTGTGGGGGCGATATTTCTACTCAGTTCACAAAACTAATTCAATTTCACTTGGATTACCTTTGTCTTCATCACAGACAATGTAGCATATGGACATTGGAGACAAGATAGCATGTGAAATAAGATTTAAATCATAGTAATTTGTAGTCATGTCTTATTTACTAGATAAATGTCTATTATGTGATGGTTTGAATGATTAATAATGCTGGATGATGAAGGCTTTTATTTTTTTGAAATAAGTTTAAAATTCAAAGTTACATTATCTTTACAGTGTTGTTTTTATATATATATATTTTGGGAACATAACCCATACTGTCACACTTGGGAATTTTAGCGTGATTTTTGTTAAAATTGGGGAAAATACTGTAAAGCTCTCATTGCATAATGGTGTCTTTAATACTGTTTACACCAAGATCAGCAGAAGCATTTATAAGTATTTCATACTCAATACTTGTCACACTTTTGCTACTCATTTTTTTTATTATTATTTTTTCTTTTAAAGAGGCTCTACCTATATCTTTTTGTCCACCAATTGATATAAACTTTACTTAATTATAAAGAGGACTATGAAAAAGGCAATTGGCAATAATTTCACCCAATGATATATGCGTTTTGCTGGGGAAAAACAGGATTGAAAAGATCAGATTTTTGAAATTGTATTCGTAATTGTTTTAGACAAGCCGATTGCGGAGATTTTCCGATCTTATTCGTTTACAATCGGAACTACCTCGTCTGATTAGCGAAGAGTTCCGATCGATTCGTTTGCTATCGGAACTGCGCCGAATAGTTTGTAATCGCATTGCGCATGTCCGAGAAAATCGTAAAAACTCGTAGTTCTCCGGCAGGAATAAACGGCTGGGCAGCATTTTATTCAAGATATTGTTTTGATCATAATTAATAATTTACAGAACTGGAATACGAACCATGTTTCTTTTTAGAATACTCATAAAATAGCTGTGTATACATATAAATGCAGCTATATTGAGTATTTAATATTTTACATTAAAAATCGCGTAGATATAGGTAGTGCCTCTTTAAATGGGATTTTTTTTCTTTAAAATTGAAAAAGATATATATGTTTGACATCAGGAATATAACCGATTAACGGCTATAAAAAAGCCAAAAAATAACAACTTTGTGTTGCATTGGGTCAATTTTACCAAATGCAATTCAGAAAATTCAGTTCATTGATGGATGTACAGTGAACCCTGCTCAGGCGACACCTCAGTTAGAGACCACCGTTTTAATTATCAATTGTATAAAATTGAACCTTTATTAAGAGACCACCTGTGTTGATAGATTCATTTTGCGCTTTCCTTTATTGGTATTTTAATACAGGTTAACTTTGATTGCATATTGCTTTTTTTCTCTCAAAGGTATCAAATTGCTTTAAGTTAAAGGGACACAAAGGTAATCTGGAAGTGTTTATCAAGCATTGAAAACAGCGTCTCGATTTATTTATCCAGTATCATTTTGACTTTAAACCTGCTTGCATATAATTAAATAAAATTTTGAGATCTTTTTTTTTTCCATCTTTCCCTACCATAGGTTTAAGTACATTATTGGTGCAATATATAACAGTTTAATATAATATGCAAAAATATACTATTCTTGTAATTAATATTGATGAATGAACAAAATTTAATGCGAAAAACTAACGGGATGCCGTGTTTTTTTTTAAAAACCCAAGATTGCCATGTGTCCCTTTAATACTCGAGATTGTTTTGCACCTAAACATTTGGAACAGTACGTGGCCCCGTCTTAATTCCATTAAGCGATGGGAAAGCTTATATTAGAATGTATTTCGACAATAAAACACGTTTAAAAATATTTTTTACTGAAAAAATGCGATAACTTGTTTAAAATTACCAACTAAATGTTTTAATTTTACAATATGCAAACTTTTTAAGCTGAAATTTTAAGGTTTTATTTCATTCCCAGCATACCCCGTTTTCGCTTCTTGGAGAAGGGGTTGGATGGGGTATGAAAGTTAATACTCGAACCACGTAATGAGATCCTGTGTTTCCTATAATCCATCATTTTTACCCCATGTAGAACAACTTTATTCACCCAACCAAAACAAAAACTGTGGCCTAACATTGACGTAAAACACCATTTAAATAAACCCTTTTATAATAACATACCTACCCTATACCTCGACATACACAGTATAGTTTACCAAATTCTTCCTACCAAAGATTAAGCATTTAACTTGTGCAAAAGTCGCAACTAATATATATTGTTAAGTAATTTCCTGGAAATGGAGATGTAAGGAAAGGAGAATCACTTCTTGGCAGACAGCCAAAAACAATGTGACCCCAGACGAAAATGTTGAGTAACTTTTTATATCAACTCTGAAATGTATTCCCATAAATGCAGACAAATGCAGTTTTAGTGTAGTTGCCTGAAAAGTAACCATAAATGCAATTTTTAATGTTAACTGTTTTAACTGCGTTCAGGATTTTACTTCAGATCTGTTTATTAACGTTCCTTTATTACCACCGATTGCATTTATAAATGCAGCTCACTTAAAATGCAGTTATAAGTTTAAAAGAATAAAAAAAAAAAAATGCTTAGTGCTGAAAAAAATAGTTGGTTAAAAATGCCTTTCTAGTGAGTAGGTCAGAGCTCAGCAAACCACACATTTTTAAGGATGATCCTATTTATAACTGTGCAATATATCTTCTATCCGTCAGTATGTGATCTCCTTAATGAACCATGTTTTTAAACATGCATTTAATACAGGGTTAACTGTATTAAACATATTAATGTTGCGACGGTACATCAGTCGTTTGTATTATGGTTACACATTGTGTATTATGGTTACACATTGTGTTCATTGTGTATTATAGTTACACATTGTGTATTATGGTTACACATTGTGTACATTGTGTATTATGGTTACACATTGTGTATTATAGTTACACATTGTGTATTATGGTTACACATTGTGTATTATGGTTACACATTGTGTATTATGGTTACACATTGTGTATTATGGTTACACATTGTGTATTATGGTTACACATTGTGCATTATGGTTACACATTGTGTATTATGGTTACACATTGTGTATTATGGTTACACATGTATTATGGATGGTTACACATTGTGTATTATGGTTACACATTGTGTATTATGGTTACACATTGTATTTTATAGTGACGTGTTAGAGGAGTCATTATACTAAAATTGCAACCTTAACACGACTGGTGTGCTGTTCCAAGAGTCAATATTTCAATCTTAACACGATTGGTGTGCTGTTCCAAGAGTCAATATTTCAACCTTAACATGACTGGTGTGCTGTGACTTCTACTCATAATATTATATGGTAATCTCATATCTTTGAAAACCGCTTCAGGAATTCAGTGAAACTTAAAACCATAATAAAAGGATCTTGTACAGACAAGTGCAATAACTCTGTTGTGCAATTAAGCTGAGTTATGCCCCTTTTGCAACTTTGTTTTTTCTCTCAAGTTTTCTCCAATTTATAAACGAAGCCTTGATAGTCGAGCACACTATCCTCTGACATATTGTTATATGAAACTTTATGCTAACTTGCAAAATTCATATAATCCATCTAACTTTCTGTAGAATCTCATTTTTGCTCATTTTCTTGCCTTAATTTCTAAATATTCATAAGTACTAAAAATTAATAATCTTTAAATTTGTTATTTATAAATGTGTTTTCTTTGACAAGTCGTGATGCTAATACATAATGTATAGTTGGACTTTTGGTAATGTTGATTATTTGGTATTAATTCACTCGAGATCGGTTTGTAACAGCTTGTAATTCACAACTAGCGTAGCAAATGAGCGATATTAGCTGTAAGTTGAATCAAGTGAATTGTTGCCAAATATCCTTTTTTGATGAATTAAAATTATATAAATATAAATTATAATTTAGTCTAGATCATCTGCGATGCCTGCTTTTTTTTTAAGGCATACATCTAGAAGCTTTCTTCTTAAATTTTGTTTAAAGCGGCAGCCATTTTACCGAAATTCTGGTATTGTTTCTGATTGGCTAAGACACGCCAGACAGAACAACAAAGAGGAAAACTGCATCATTGTATTGCAAACTTACTGTGGATGAATGGTCAAAGAAACTTTAATAAAAAGACAAACAGCTATCAAGCATCAAAGGTGATCAAGATCAAGTATAAATAGAATTTTCGATGCCTTTTATTTTCACTGTGAAATAATTTTCATCCATGGAAGGAAACGCGATACATTTTTCCAGTATTGAGCTTCAAAGGGAATGTTGACATAATTTATTAAAAGCTTTATTATTAAGAGTTCTGACAAACTTGAAAGAGAAGGGTGAAAGAATTGCAAACAAAGAAAATATGACGAAAACAGATTTTGAAGCAGCCATTTTGAATACCTCAAACATACGATGTCAAATGATAAAAAGAGCCTCACAGTAGTGTTAGGGTAAAGTGATCGCGAGTCGGACACCCTTTGTAAAGAATGGCACAGATGTACGACATCACATGATAATGTATTCTGGTTTCGGTTTGAATCAATATGACGGTATCTCGCGGGAGTATCCCACTTGTTTACATGTTTGCATGTAGAAACAGCATGTTATACGGCAAAACAGTACCCTACCCCATGAATGATACGGAGTCGGACGATTTTGATCATGAATCGGACACTGTGTTTGTGTGAGAATATAGAAGAATGGGTCAATTTGTAGACATTATTAATGGATGATCATTCTGTTTTCTTTTAATTTGTATGTTAATTTCATCGAACATGTGACACATGATGAAACTACATGACAGTATACGAGCTCACTCGATTCGATTGTAAGTCGGGACACTATGTCGGACTCGGTATCTAGGAAAAACAGGTTTTCATATACCTCCTTTGCAACCATCATTACGTGGTCCCAGTATTAACTTTCATACCCCATCCAACCCATTCTCCAAGAACCAAAAACGGGGTTGGCTGTGATATGAAATAAAACCTTAATTTCAGCTTAAAAAGTAAACCATCTTTTTAAACGTGTTTTATTGTTGAAATATGCGTTATAAAATCTGCTAATATAAGCTTTTCAATCGCTTAATGGAATTAAGGCGGGACCGCGTAATGCTGGAAACCAGCAATAATGTATATCAAGTTCTTGCTGGGTTCCAGTGGTTACAGTGAACATCAAATTGGTTCCCTGTTGCTATTGTTTGCATTTCATATGCGTTTGTGGCAACGTAAAAACAGTACCAAATAGGGCAAAATCGTCCGACTCAATATCAAGTCCGACTAAAGATCATTTTACCCTAGTTTCATATGAAAAAATACATGGTTGAATAATTTTTATTGTTTACTTGTTAAAATAATTCAACTCATTTCATGTTTTCCTTTTGATTCAAACACTGATTTAAGATTCCGCGATATTTCAACTTACCATTGGAAATTAAACATACTTTAATTTTTTTTTATCTGCTACCGGTTTCAATGTATAATTTAGTATTACTATGCAGACCTCAGTAAACAATTTATTATTTACTGGCTTCAGATAATTAATCCATTTCATTTACAAGTTTAAAAAAAAATATTTTTACGGAAAGCTTATATTATGTATGTGTGTAGTTCAGTGTACAGGTCTTTGCATTAAACAGAATATGTACACAGTACACTGTACGCTGTACATTTATATGTATTATTAAAACACAGTTCATGTTTTATGTATATGCCAATACATTACACAGGAAACAGTCTATTAAATCAATTTAGATTTTTTTTTGTATCGAATTTGCCCTATCAGAATGGCATAAACCTAATTACTCAATAAGTAATGCAAAGGCTATCGTTTTCTCTGAACAGAATTAGTTTAAACTTATTTATTTTACATTGATTGTAACGAAAGCTCTCTGGATTTATTTGAATCTCTCTCGATGTCTTCCTGGGTAGAACCAGTACTAAGGAAATGTAGATAAAGTGTCCTGCTCAGGGACACAACCCCGTATGGTGATGGAGGGGATCATACCCATGACTTTTTGATCCTGAACAGAGTTACTAATATGTTCTCGAAACACAGCGAGTTCTATTTTTTGTAAAAAAAATGATATTGTGAGTGTTTGCAATACTCATTGAGTAATGAGTTTCTTGACTTTTTAATATGGCAAATGCTTGACAAAATATAATTCTAAAATGATTTAAGATGTACAAACAGTACACTGTATATGTGTTATTAAAACACAATGTTCATTTATATGCCAATACATTACACAGCATATGTACAAACAGTGTTCATGTATATGCCGTATATGTATTGACAGTGTTCATGTATATGCATGTGTACTGTGTTCATATATGCCATATATGTACTAACAATATACTTTATATGTAGTACTAAAACGAATTTCATGTATATGCCATTATGTTACACAGTGTCTGTCGTACAAACAGTAAAACACGGTGTACATGTATATATACCTATAGACAATATCGACACTTTATGTGCACATGTGGAGCCTTGAGCATGCAAACAATCGAGTTACAAACAGTGGTTATATGGTTAATATACCGATCCTTTAAGTATTTACATGATGCCGGTGACAGTGAGGGTGATGATGATGACGATTAATGGTACAGGGATTATACCATACCACTAGTAATACAAGGGGAAATAAGGAACAGACATTTTGTATGATGAACATTTTAAATTTAATGTTCACGAGCGAGCATTGTACATTTTAGTATTTGTTCATATGTACATTTCGTGTTTTCAAATATCATTTTGTACAGTAATTTAATTTTTTTAAATTGGATGTAAATATGATATAAATAACCTCTTTGTACATGTATGTTTTATTGACAACAGTTACTGTAATTTAAACAATTCAATTAAATGTGTTCTTGTACTTTTTCTGTGAAGAGTTTCAAATTTGAAACTCTTACAGCCATTTTGAATGATGGAATCATGGGTTTAATACCATTTCCATAGCAACCATGTTTTGTTACTAATTTATGAATTTTTTGTTAGTTTTATGTGTCAGAACTGTGCAAATTAATTGTTTGATAAAAACTTTAGTAGTATGAATGGTGTTTTTTAAAATTTATTTTTAAGATTGCATTTGTTAAGAATGAAAGTTGGACCACCTAGATTCATCTCTGTTTGAAAGTAAAATGTTGTGGTGCTTATCAACTTACATAAGAATCTGTAACCAGCTTTTCAAATTAATAATTCATAATTTTGATAAAGCATTGACAAAATAGACTGACCAATCAGTGACCAGAAATTTGACACACCTTTAAATTTTGGAAGGTGATACTCGGTATTTATCGTAGATGTTCAACCAAGTTTAAAACTAAGGTATTTACAGTGTAATTATTTTAAAACCTTCCATATCGCAGGCACATTTATGCAAATTGATTCAATATAATTATGTATCTTTTAAAGTCGAATCTTGAAAATTATCGTCTTTTTACTCTTTCAAAGATATTTATTTTATATATATAGCACCTAAGGATAAAAGCCGAGTAACACAAATTTTATCACCTACTGAAAATAATGTAAAATCTCAACATCTCGGCAATGAAAATTATGAATGCTCTGCTATATCTTATTCATATTTACCTAAAGTTTGGTACCCAGCTTTTTGTTAAGGTTAGGTGATTGAAGGTGAGACTACGTCTGGTATGAGTCCATTATATTTGCTAACAAATAATTAATAATATTTGTGTACAGTCCCAAAAAGCCAAGCAAACATAAGTTTCATTTGATCCCGCTTATCCACGTTTTATTTGTATGATCATTTTTGTATTAAATCTTAAAATATTCATCCATTGTCTGTTGGTTCACATTGTCGCCTTTTGAATGAAAAAGGGGAGATATATATGTTACTTTTCTGGTCAGAAGTTTTCAAAATTATTTTTGAAATGGAACTTTTGCTTGATACAAAATTTGAAAAATATTAGTTTTTGAATTTCTAAAAATGTGTTGAGTGTGTTGAAAAAAATCTAAAACGAGGCACCCTGAACAGTTATTATTTCAAAGTATTAAATCTAAATTTTAAACATTTGAAATTTCCTAATTTTCTACTGTCCCAGTAACAGATAACATGGGAATAGCCATATCAAAAAGGGATTTTGTTTGTAAAATATTTATTTCTCAATAAATTTTCAAAACTAAGGTATTTTTTATTTTACTACTAAAATTTACATTTCCATTGAGATATAATTTGTGTAAGTAATGTCAAATGCTGAAAAACCTTTGGCTGATACATGGCCCCAAACAATAACACCCATTGCGTGGTCCCGTCTTAATTTCATTAAGCAGTGGGAAAGCTTATATTAGCAGTATTTTATAATGGATATTTCGACAATAAAGCCAATAACATGTTTAAAATTACCTATTAAATGTTTCAATTTTACAATATGCGAAGTTTTTAGCCGAAATTAAGGTTTTAGTGGAGAAGGGGTTAGTTAATACTTGGACCACGTAATGCAGTATTTAAACTTTGAACATATAGTTAACTCAAAGCAAAAAGTATTAGGATTTGCTAGTAATATGGTAGTAATAGTTTTACATGATTTTTGTGTTGCCTGCACAGCATGGCACACACTTAGGGATCAATTTATCCATCGTCTGTCGTCCGTGACACTTTAACATAAAACGTAACCTTGGCCATAACTTGAAAAGTATTTAACAAATGATCAGCAAACTTCACACACATCCTCATCTGACCTCAAAGAATGTTGTTATACAAGTTCAATAACTCTTAACTTTCATTTTGGCAGAGTACTGCCCCTTTTCAAAAATATTTATCCTGCAACCCAACGAAGGTCATAACTGGCTATAACTTAAGCTGAAATAATAAGGCAGGCAACACAAGAGTTCTGTGGAACACCCTTCAAGTTATGTTTTAACCTACCTCGCTTCAGCAGTATTGTGTTCTTCAATATGAAATTTGTGATTCATCTGAAATTTATCTTTGCTCGGCCTCACATTTCAATCAGATTTTGGGTGTGACTGATCCGCATGTGTGAAAGTTTATATGCTTATTTGTGAAGAAATTCGCATATGTGAAGAAAACTTAATTTGAATATGTATATGTGTAAAATTGAAAAGGTACAAATTTTCGTATGTGTAATAGTCGATCTGCCACAAACGTGAACGCTAAATTGCAATATGACTGTGTAAATTTGATTTGCAATTTTAGTTAAAAAGTTATTTATTTCATGTTTTTCATATTCCCTTCCCAACCTCCTTTTGAATTTTTGATGTCAATGATGTAATAGTTATTTTCATGTCTGAAATTAGATTGTATTTAGTATTTTATTACAACCGAAATGTTTTCAAAGTACAGATGATGGTTTTGAATTTATTTCTTGTCAAATGTTAGGCATGGTTAGTAAGCCTGAGATGACTTACTTTTCATGACTGAAAAAGGTTTTCATGAATACAGTAGTGAATGCATTTTTATAATTTTTTGCCATTTGGAGTTATGTCCCTTTATATTTAATTCCATTAAAGTTGCATACAAAATTCAAATATATTATTGGCACAATATATCTAAATATCGGCAATATGCAAAAGCAACTTGCTTTGAACAGTTAAAATAATTATTAATCATGATTTGCAAAATTAATATGAAAATTTATGTCGCAAAATTAACTTTAAAGATAGCTTATATAAGCTATCTTTTGGATTAGAATAGTCAGACATTTTTCATGGCCGGGATATTAAAGACACAGTGTTTAAAACCTTCTCGCCTCTCAGTTCGAATCCCACTGGGAGCTGGACTTGTAAGTGAGAAAGTGTTGATTTTTACAGATGGCGGGAGTTATACAAAACTTGTTCTACCCAGGAAGAAGTTGTAAAAACACCATTCAACCAACCAAGTAGACTTTTTCAGTTTTATTGGATTTTTGATAAGGGGACAAACTCATATTTACCAAGTCTTGGTGGCATTCACTGGAACCCTTGCGTGATCGTAACGGATCACTGTACGGAAATTTTGAATTTTGCGATGGTATATTGGTTGTTTAATGTCGCAAATGTTGTTTAATGGCGACGCATTAACAAAGACATTAAACACAATTTGGTGCCATATAACCTTTATTTGTGTTGCGGTACCATAAAACCCCAAAATTATAAGAAGTAATAAAAACAAATGCTTTATGCATATCATAAAGATGTTCTATTGTAAACAGAACAACACCTCAACTCAGGCCCCCTATTGTATTCCGATACCCTACACTGACCACTGACAGTACAAACGTAATGAAGAATACCCTCCTCGCCCCGGGCCTCCATGGCAAAGGAGTTGGGGGTACTTTAGTATTTTGGTGCTGCATAGGTTCATTAGAGGTTAGACAATTACCGGTATACCTCATGAAAAATAATGAAAATTGAGCCATACCCGCTAACAATAGCAACAAAAAATGGTTGATCCTTCAAACATTGTAACACAATTCTAGCACCAACCGTCACAACACAATAGTATCCTGTTATAGAGCAAATCAGTTTTGACTCATAGTTTTACTAACCCACTGGTTCACTAACTCATAGGTTCATTATCTCGTACGTTCACTAACCCATAGGTTCACTAACCCATATTCTCATGAACCCATATTTTAACTAACCCATATTCACTCTAACCCATAGTTTCACTAATCCATAGACTCACTAACCCATATATGCACTAACCCATATATTAGTTTCACTAATCCATATATACCCACCAAATCATATACGCACTAACCCTTAGTTTCACAATCCCACTAATCCATATATGCACTAACCCATAGTTTCACTAACCCATATTCCCACTTACTCATAGACTCAGTAACCCATAGTTTCACTAACACATAGGATCAAAGAAATTGAGATATTAGCTTATTGAGCACATAACAGTTGGGACACCCCAAAAATAGGAAAACAACTATGTAGCACCAAAATGTGAGGGTAACCTGTATTCTCCCCGCCCCTCAGGAGCAAATCTGAATACAACTGGGCACTAGTTCAACTTAAACATAACATCGGGAGTATATGTACACTCGACTAGGTAGTCTATGTTCACTCTACTCTAATACGGAATGAAAGATGTTTTGTTAGTAACAGTTAGCATATAAACTTTGAACATTTTTATATATGGCAAATGCGCGAGAAGAAGGGAAGCTGCACATGCTCAGTTTTAGACTCGTGCTAGTCCGTATATTGTACATGGCAAATGCACGAGAAGAATGGAAGCTGCTCCTGCTAAGTTTTAGACTCATGCTAGTCTGTATATTGAGCTGTATAAGCGTGCATAGAGAATATAGGAAATAATGACGCTTTGCTAATATTGTCCAGATTATGATTTTCTTCTTCATATTTCTATGTGTAGAGTTTTACTCTCCAGATATTGCAGAGTACAGAAGAAAATATTCTAAAATGGATTTTGAATTGATATTTTGAGGTGAATGCCAAATTATTGTATCTTATATATAAACGAAGAACACGATGCAGCAGTTTTGCATAGAACCCCAGATTTATGTTTCATTACATTTACCTAAACGGAGAATCTGAAATCTGTTAGTTTTCAAATTCTAGTCAATGCACGGGCAAATGTATATAGGCTTATTCTCTGGTTCCTGATACGGGCTAGCACAAGCCTTAGTTGGGCATGGTGATTTAAAGTTCCTTTAATTTGTGATGACGCCATAATTACTTTTGTTGTTAATATGTGCATGGCATTTGTAGTCATGTGACTTTTTTTCTCTGCTGGTGTAACAGATGATCATGATTAAAATAAATTGTTTTACAACATCTGACTTCTGTGTGGTTTATTGTCATTCCTACATCATCTGACTTCTGTGTGGTTTATTGTCATTCCTACATCATCTGACTTCTGTGTGGTTTATTGTCATTCCTACAACATCTGACTTCTGTATGGTTTATTGTCATTCCTACATCATCTGACTTGTGTGTTTATTGTCATTCCTACATCATCTGACTTCTGTGTGGTTTATTGTCATTCCTACATCATCTGACTTTTGTGTGTTTATTGTCATTCCTACAACATCTGACTTCTGTGTGGTTTATTGTCATTCCTACAACATCTGACTTCTGTGTGGTTTATTGTCATTCCTACAACATCTGACTTTTGTGTATTTATTGTCATTCCTACATCTGACTTTCGTGTGTTTATTGCCATTCCTACAACATCTGACTTTTGTGTGTTTATTGTCATTCCTACATCTTCTGACTTTTGTGTGTTTATTGTATTTCCTACAACATCTGACTTCTGTGTGGTTTATTGTCATTCCTACATCTGATTTGTGTGTGTTTATTGCCATTCCTACATCATCTGACTTTTGTGTGTTTATTGTCATTCCTATGTTATATGACTTTTGTGTGTTTATTGTTATTCCTATGTTATCTGACTTTTGTGTGTTTATTGTCATTTCTACATCATCTGACTTCTGTGTGTTTATTGTCATTCCTACATCATCTGCCTTTTGTGTGTTTATTGTCATTCCTACATCATCTGACTTCTGAGTGGTTTATTATTCCTACATCATCTGACTTGTGTGTTTATTGTCATTCCTATGTTATCTGACTTTTGTGTGTTTATTGTCATTCCTATGTTATCTGACTTTTGTGTGTTTACTGTATTTCCTACAACATCTGACTTCTGTGTGGTTTATTGTCATTCCTACAACATCTGACTTCTGTGTGGTTTATTGTTATTCCTACAACATCTGACTTTTGTGTATTTATTGTCATTCCTACATCTGATTTGTGTGTGTTTATTGCCATTCCTACATCATCTGACTTTTGTGAGTTTATTGTCATTCCTATGTTATCTGACTTATGTGTGTTTATTGTTATTCCTATGTTGTCTGACTTTTGTGTGTTTATTGTCATTTCTACATCATCTGACTTTTGTGTGGTTTATTGTCATTCCTACACTATCTGACTTCTGTGTGTTTATTGTCATTCCTACATCATCTGCCTTTTGTGTGTTTATTGTCATTCCTACATCATCTGACTTCTGATTGGTTTATTATTCCTACATCATCTGACTTGTGTGTTTATTGTCATTCCTATGTTATCTGACTTTTGTGTGTTTATTGTCATTCCTACATCATGTGACTTGTGTGTTTATTGACTGTCATTCTTACATCATCTGACTTCTGTGTGTTTATTGTCATTCATGCAACATCTGACTTCTGTGTGGTTTATTATTCCTACAACAACTAGTTTTATTATCAATAATCATTCCTACACTCTCTCACTTATGTATGGTTTATTATCATTCCTGCATGATCTGACTTGTGCATTTATTGTCATTTATACATCTGTCTTCTGCCTGGTATATTATTTTTACAGCATCTGACATGCATGGTTTATTATCATTTTTACAACATCTGACTTCTGCATGCTTTATTATCAATTTCTACATCTGTCTTCTGCGTGGTTTATTATTCCTACAGCATCTGACTTCTGCATGGTTTATTATCATATTTACAACATCCGCCTTCTGCATTGTTTATTATTTTTACAACATCTGTCTTGTGCATGGTTATCTGTCTTGTGCGTGGTTTATTATTTCTACAGCATCTGACTTCTGCATTATTTATTATCATTCCTACAGCATCTGACTTCTGCATTATTTATTATCATTCCTACAGCATCTGACTTCTGCATGGTTTATTATCATTTCTACAACATCTGCGTCATTTATTATTTCTATGGCATCTGTGAACTGCATGGTTTATTATTTCTTCTGCATGATTTATTATCATTCCTACACCATCTTGACTTCTGCGTGGTTTATTATCATACCTACATCTGACTTCTGCGTGGTTTATTGTGTCGCCTGCATAGCATGGCAGACACTTAGGGATCACTTTGTCCATTGTTCGTCCGTCGTCGTCCTTCACACATTAACCTGCAACCTAACCTTGGCCATAACATTGTATTTGACCTATGTTCACACATCTTCATCTCAACCCAATGAATGTTGTTGGACATGTCTAATAACTTTGACTTTCATTTTGGCAGGGTTATACCCCTTTTCATAAAAATGTAATCTGCAACTTAACCAAGCTTATAACTGGCCATAATTTTAGAAGTAGTTGACCTATGATCATGAAACTTACATATTGATCTTACCAAACAGAATATAGTTACCCATGACCAATAACTCTTGACTTTCATTTTGGCAGGGTTATACCCCTTTTCATAAAACTTTAACCTGGAACCTAACCAAGCTCATAACTGGCCATACTTGTAAAGTGTGTTACCTATGTTCATGAAACTTCACACACATCTTCATCTTAACCAAAGGAATGTTGTTACACATGTCTAATACTGTGACTTTCATTTTGGCAAAGTTAAGCCCCTTTTCAAAAAACATAAAACTGCAACCTAACCTAGCTCATAACTTGGCAGAATATTGACCTATGATCATGAAACCTTATACATGTCTTCTAATTAGTTATCATTCCTACATCATTTCTACATCTTCTGACTTCTGCATGGTTTATTATCATTCCTACATCTTCTGACTTCTGCATGGTTTATTATCATTCCTACATCATCTGACTTCTGCATGGTTATTATCATTCCAACCTCCTCTGACTTTTACTTGGTTTATTATCATTCCTACCTCCACTGACTTTTGCATGGTTTATTATCATTCCTACCTCCTCTGACTTTTGCATGGTTTATTATCATTCCTACCTCCCTTGTCTTTTGCATGGTTTATTATCATTCCTACCTCCCTTGACTTCTGCATGGTTTATTATCATTCCTACCTCCTTTGACTTCTGCATGGTTTATTATTATACCTACATCCTCTGACTTCTGCATGGTTTATTATCATTCCTATCTCCTCTGACTTCTGCATGGTTTATTATCATTCCTACATCCTCTGACTTCTGCATGGTTTATTATCATTCCTACCTCCTCTGACTTCTGCATGGTTTATTATCATTCCTACATCCTCGGACTTTTGCATGGTTTATTATCATTCCTACATCCTCTGACTTCTGCATGGTTTATTATCATTCCTACCTCCTCTGACTTCTGCATGGTTCATTATCATTCCTACATCATCTGACTTCTGCATGGTTTATTATCATTCCTACATCCTCTGACTTTTGCATGGTTTATTTTCATTCCTACATCCTCTGACTTCTGCATCTGACTTCTGCATGGTTTATTATCATTCCTACATCCTCTGACTTTTGCATGGTTTATTATCATTCCTACATCCTTTGACTTCTGCATTGTTTATTATTATTCCTACATCCTCTGACTTCTGCATGGTTTATCATTTCTACATCCTCTGACTTCTGCATGGTTTATTATCATTCCTAAATCATCTGACTTCTGCATGGTGTATTATCATTTATACATCCTCTGACTTCTGCATGGTTTATTATCATTCCTACATCCTCTGACTTCTGCATGGTTTATTATCATTCCTACCTTCTCTGACTTCTGCATGGTTTATCATTCCTACATTCGCTGACTTCTGCATGGTTTATTATCATTTCTACATCCTCTGACTTCTGCATGGTTTATTATCATTCCCAAATCATCTGACTTGTACATGGTTTATTATCATTTCTACATCATCTAACTTCTGCATGGTTTATTATGATCTCTACATCATCTGACTTCTGCATGGTTTATTATCATTTCTACATCATCTGACTTCTGCATGGTTTATTATCATTTCTACATCTGACTTTTGCATGGATTGTTATCATTTCTACATCATCCGACTTCTGCATGGTTTATTATCATTTCTACATTATCTGGCTTCTGCATGGCTTATTATCATTTCTACATCCTCTGACTTCTGCATGGTGTATTATCAATCCTACATCATCTATCTTCTGCATGGTTTATTATCATCTCTACATCATCTGACTTCTGCATGGTTTATTTTCATTTCCACATCATCTGACTTCTGCATGGTTTATTATCATTTCTACATCTGACTTCTGCATGGATTGTTATCATTTCTACATCATCCGACTTCTTCATGGTTTATTATCATTTCTACATCATCTGACTTCTGCATGGTTTATTATCATTTCTACATCCTCTGACTTCTGCATGGTTTATTATCATTCCTACATCCTCTGACTTCTGCATGGTTTATTATCATTTCTACATCATATGACTTCTGCATGGTTTATTATCATTTCTACATCATCTGACCTGCATGGTTTATTATCATTTCTACATCATCTGACTTCTGCATGGTTTATTCTCATTTTTATTTGACTTCTGCATGGTTTATTATCATTTCTACATTGTCTGACTTCTGCGTGGTTTATAATGATTTCTACATTATCTGACCTGCATGGTTTATTATCATTTCTACATCATCTGACTTCTGCATGGTTTATTATCATTTCTACATTATGCAACGTACTGCATGCTTGGTGGTGGACCCTTTTACAGTTCGCCACTATGCTTTCCTCTTTAATTGTACGATGACCGGACAGACTGTGGACCCTATGATGACGCCTACCTAAAGCCCATTGGGACGGTGGCGTTTGATGTTTGTCTATGATCTTTCTTGTCGTGCCCTTAATGGTTTAGTCTCTTACTGCTCTGGCTTCTGCCAAGTCATTGAGTACCTTCATTGTGGCTTTCTAGGCTATTGTTTTTTTGTATTGAGTTTACACGAGCATATTTGTGTTTTACTTATATTGCCTATTGATGCTGCCTTGTTGGTTAGAGATTAGATCATGGCGGGGATTTCTTTATTTACACTGTCCTGTTTTAATGGGATGACAGTAGGGTAAGTGTGAGGTTTGGTGCACCCTAGAACCGGTTTAAACCCCCAGTGGCCTACTTTGCCACTGGCCGTTCCAAGACGGTAGCCCTATTGTCAACCCTTTTGTGTTTGTGATGTCGTTTGAATTTATTATTGCTTTTGCCGTCTTTTTTGTCTTGTTTGCGTGTTTGTTTCTGTGTTTTGTGGTTGACTGTCTTTCTTGAATGCTACTTTCCCTGTCCGATCTTTTTATATTTCTCTTTCTGTATGGTTTATTAACTTTTCTACATCATCTGACTTCTGCATGGTTTGTTATCATTTCTACATCCTCTGACTTCTGCATAGTTTATTATCATTTCTACTTCCTCTGACATGTCTGACTTCTGCATAGTTTATTATCATTTCTACATCATCTGACTTCTGCATGGTTTATTATCATTCCTACATCCTGTGACTTCTGCATGGTTTATTATCAATTCTACATCATCTGACTTCTGCATGGTTTGTTATCATTTCTACATCCTCTGTCTTCTGCATAGTTTATTGTCATTTCTACATCTGACTTCTGCATGGTTTATTATCATTCCTACATATCCGACTTCTTCATGGTTTATTATTATTCCTTCATGGTTAATTAACCCCTCCCTACTTCCCCTATTCCTAGGTTTTCATTTCGTAATTTAAAATCGGGAATCCATGAATTTCATAATAAGTTTGTTTTAGTTCCTGCTGATAAAGCAGCTAATAATATAATTATTGTTTTACGCCTCCATTAAGTCAATGTTACATCTCAGGACCTCGGGAGTACTAATTCGTATACTCCAGTGCAATCTACTGAAGATAATGTTGTTTCGACGCATATCACTCAGTGCAAGATTTTCAAGACTGAAATAGATGAAAAGCAAAACAGACTTCCAACGATGTGCTAGATTCCCAAGTTACCATATAAAGCCCGTTTTATGTCCAATTCTAGTTCTTGCACCACTACAAATATCTCCAAACTTTTAACATCTTGTTTTACTGCCGTTAAAGATCACGCTAAACAATATTGTGCATATATTCTATTTTGTGGAAATTATTGTGCTTTCATGATTGAAACAGGGGACTGTGTATTTGATCGCTTGATAATAGACATTTGATAATTTCAGAAATTTGTGATACGATTAATTGGAGTTCTGGGGTTGTTGGCAACGAATAGTGTGTGGAAACGAACTAATATTGGGTTGCTGAAAGAGAAGTATTACACCGATTGAGATTATACAGTATAATTCTTTTGACATGTTGGTATAAATCGGTAGTATGCTTCATGCTTAGCGATTTCCGTCATGCACGGTTATACATCTTGTATGGTACATTTATTGTATGAATCATTTAGGACGATTGCTGACTCGGTCATATAAGTATTGTATGCTTCTTGACTAACAATGTCCGTGCTGCACAGGTTGTACTTCTGGTATGGTGGTATATATATATTAGACAAATTATGAAGATTGTCGAGATGTATTGGGGAAGGTCGCATAATAGATTGTCCATTTGGGTAATGGTACCTAATGGTAAACACGGGAAGTTAGTTAAAACATTCGATTGATATACTATAAATTCGAGTCAAATAATTTATACAAGTTTAAATTAAGAATGCACAGTTTTAGATCAAGATCGGTTTTTCAAGCAGCTTGCTATGGCGTATGTGACCGTTTGTTGGCCGTTTGTTTTAAAAGAACGGTATTGGAAGTTCGAAAATGCTAAGGACAACGATCCGATGCAAGGTGGGCTATCGTGATTGCTGGACAGATAATACAATGTGTCCGTCTTGGCTGACAACCATATTAATGAGATGTATGTATTTGAAGTACGATATGCTGATTTTGAACTAAGCTGAATATAAATAGAAACTGATTAAAACCATGATTATAAGTGCCGTACAGAGATAACATGTTCAATTGAAATTAATGTGCATATATAGAACATTGTTATAGGCGTTGCTGATTTAATAATTGCTAAACAGATGATATAAGGGGTCTGTTCCGGTCGAAAAGCCATGCAAATAACAATATGGTGTATATATTTGAAGATGAGATGCTCGGTGTTTTGAAGTTGAATATAAATAGAAAATGCGTAAAATTGTTATAAGCATGAATGTTTTTATAATTGTCAGACAGACGATATAAGCTGCTTGTTACAACGAGCAAGACAATATGACGGGCCGTCATAATACGTTGTCTAGTGGATACAGCTATGCGAAACGCTCTGGTTGCGGGGTTGGGTTTATGATTATTTTGTTTTAAGACAGGCTGTTTGGGAAAACTTGCAGTACGAATTACATCAATATGCATCGTAGGCCGACGGGCCGTCATGATACGTTTTATGGCCGACGGGCCGTCCTAATACGTTGGCTATTTAATACAGATACAAAGCTATGATTGGGACTGGTTTTATGTTGTTGTTGTTGTTTGACTGGCAAATTTGGGTAAATTTGGCGTACGAATTACGTCGGCATACTGCAAAGGCCGACGGGCCATCATAATACGTTTTATGGCCGACGGGCCGTCATAATACGTTGGCTAGAGGATACAGATACATCGCTCTGACTGGGCTTTTGTTTTTATGATCTTTTGACCGGTTGTTTGGAAAAAATTGCAGTACGAATTACTTCAGAAAGCCGAAGGGCCGTCATAATACGTTTTATGGCCGAAGGGTCATCATAATTGTTGGATAGTGGATACAGACGCAACGCTCTGATTGGGGTTTGGTTTTATGGTTTTTGACCAATGGAGCTCAGTATGCGTTTAATGGCCGACGTTTTATGGTCGACGGGCCATCACAATACGTGTGTAGTGAAATATATAGTTGCAGGATAGGTTTGGTGTTTTGCAACTTTATTATACATTCTAATAAATGACGTTTTTTCGTAAACCGTTTTATGTTGAGGGTTTGCCAAAATACATGTTTGTTAGTTTTGTTATTTTGTAATTAGATTTAACGCAGAAATGCAGTTAATTATTCAACTGAGTGGCGGATCGTCAAAGTACATGTTTTGGTTTTCAAAGTTCTTTTTTTTTTAATTCTAAGGGGGATACTTATACGAACTAATGTGTTCATATTATATACAGTATATAACAGAGATGTTTGTTTTTGTCTTGTCGTTTTAAATGCGATTAAGATAAAAGTTAGTATAACATTAATCTAATAGGAAAGTAAAACAAAAATGTTTTCAGAGGAATAATCCAGTTTACCTTATTAATAAAACATACAGGGTAAATTCACTTTAATTAAGCGGTATCAGAGCGAGGAAGATTCCTTTTTTAATTTAACATATGTTTTTCAGAACTCGCAGGCGAAATCCATGAGTTACCAGAGGCAATGACGGGTAAAGTCGAAAGTACTTCCCAGTCTAGTGTTGGATTCAAAAGATTCATGAATTTGGAAACAATGGGCTTATCGTAATGGATTGGGAGGTGGGACAGTTTGCCCGCTGGGGCTTTTCTTGTTGCAATCTATTTAGCTTCATTAATTCAGAATGTGTTTCGATGAGTTGGGTTACTTTTGCTTTATATAGTAAATGTTTGGTTCATAACGTTGGAGAAGTGAAACTACCATTTAAGGATCTGTTAGAAACGGGCTAAACATATTTCGTTGGTTGGTATTATAGTATCATTATAGCAAAATATTTTGATTTAGCGACATTTTCTCTTTCTTTCGGTTCATCGGTCGTTGCAGACACTTGTGTAAAGTTTAGTTAAATTTAATTATTTTAGAATTAAATTCTTAACAGAAACTAACGGGAACTTTTGTGTGGTTTTAAAGCATTTGTTTTGATATTATGTCTTGTTTATGTGAAATTCGTCCGTCGATGCAGACACTTGTGTAAATTACTATGTGACAAAGATAAATTGAGTACAATTTTAGCGTTTTGTTGTTTTTATAAGTTTGCTTAGGTGCAGTGAGAGAACTAGGGTATAGACGTATATAATACTTCAAACTTTACTTTTATGAAGAAAAAATTCAAATAATTATAAAAAAAGTCAACTGTACTAAATACAAAACTTTATTTATAATGCATTGTTTTTAGAACACCAACACACAACTAATGAAACACCTGTTTTATGTTTGAATATGTTGGTTTCCTATAAAGGCTGTATTGGGAGGGCTTCATCAACTGAAACAAATTGACAGTTACCTTTTCTCCTCCCCCAAATGCAATAGGCTGGAGATAGGTGCGTAAACTGTCGTTCTAACGGTTGAAGGACGTGGTAACGCCAGAGGTCTTGATAGGAATTTAAAAGCTCTTCAATAACCAATCAGCATTGAATTTTTAATAAACTACGTTTAGATATGTATGTATATAAATGGTTTTCATAATCCCAAATATAAACTCAAGTATGTTAAATGAAGAGGAACATAGAGTTTTCCTCCAGACAAGGGAAAGAAACTGGCCATAACAAACTTTAGAAGTATTTCAGTCACGTATTACTAAGTGAGTTACCTAGACATTATCTATTCTATAAAATAATATCTCGTTTACATTCCTCCCAGCGTGAAATGTAATACTGATATTTTATTGATTTCAACATTATTTAACATTTTTGTTTTAGATTTGTTTAGAAACACGATTGTAAGTACTTTCTTGAACTATATGTATATATATATATATATATATATATATTATTGTATTTTCAAACTTCAGCAGCAACAACAATATCATTAGTATTCCTAGATTCATCAAAACAAAAGGATACGCACCATAAACAAACTAATAGTCTTAGTAGTAGAATATATAAAAACGGTGTTCATTTATTAGCAGCATCATCATCAGCAGCATCAGCAGCAGCAGCAGCAGCACTTCGACGGAAGCAGAAACAGTAGAAGCAGGAAACATGTAATTACAGTTTCAGTAAGATATATATTAAAAAGCAGCTTAGTAGCAGGTAGTCACAGCAGCAATATTAATATAATTTGCAACAATATGATAATCTTTATCAAGTTAGTGGTAGATATCCGACAGTCGACACAGCGTCGTTTGCAGTATCTGAAATAACTGCAGTGGCAAAACATGACATTGACAAACTAAAGGTAAACATGCTGTTATGTAACTAAAGGTAAACATGCTGTTATGTAACTAAAGGTAAACATGATGCTATGTAACTAAAGGTAAACATGCTGTTATGTAACTAAAGGTAAACATGCTGTTATGTAACTAAAGGTAAACATGATGCTATGTAACTAAAGGTAAACATGCTGTTATGTAACTAAAGGTAAACATGCTGTTATGTAACTAAAGGTAAACATGGGGTAATCCCCATTCCGTTTGCGAATACTCTATTTTCTAACCTTAACTAGAACAAAATATACGAGATATGTCTCAAAATTGGGTTTTCAACGGATGCCAAAGTTTACATTTTAAACGACTCTACCTGATGTATACTTTCATGAAATATAAATTGTTTAACATAATAGAAATAGTTTGCATTTTGACAACATCCTAAATATAATTTTATTAAACTGCCTAGCTACGACAACAACTAATAGTAGCAGTTTAAGGTATCTAGCAAACATGCTAAACTATTACATATACATATAGCGGGCATATAAACAGGACATTAACGTAAACAAATCTGCTTAACATCTCCAAAAATAAATCCAGTACAAATAATAGTACTCTAGCGGTTTCACGTGACAGTTATATATTAAGCCAAGGACATTGCAAACGCATTTGAATAGATGTGCAGTAAACAAACTACCATGCCATTCATGTGTCATTTATAAACCATGCGTACATTAATTATTACATTACTAGTATATTGATTTCTACAATAACGTTATTATTTCAAATAGATTTATTTTGTTTGCCAAAAATCTAAAGAAGTACATATGCCCGTAATCAATATATATTATACAAAAAACGAGCTAATAATATACTGAATATAGATAATCTATGACAAACACAGCACACTACAATTTTAATTGAGCTGCCCCGGAGAGATGTAAAGGATACATAGAAATCCGAGAACCTTGTATGGTTATTTATGTGCTCGGACATAATAGTCTATAATACACGGATCGACGGACGAGGTTTCAATGCGTTCAGACCATACCGTGACATTGAACGTTACAATGCGTTAACGTTATACCGTGACATTACACGCTACAATGCACTCACTGACAGACTATACCATAACCTTACAAGTTACTGTGCGTTCACACTATACCGTGACGTTACACGTTACCATGCGTTCACACTATACCATAACCTTACACATTACAATGCGTTCACTCTATACCGTGACGTTACACGTTACAATGCGTTCAATCTATACCGTGACATAACACGTTACCATGCGTTCACACTATACTGTAACCTTACACGTTACATAACGTTCACTCTATAGGTTGCGTACAGCTAAATATAGCCTGGCTGAAGCCCCGCCTTTTGTTGTGTACGATTCAGTACAGAAGTGAAAGTTCACAGAGTTCACAGAGGTCAGCAGATATAACTTTGAAATATTCAATATGCATTTTCAGGAAGGATAAACTATAGGTAAAATAATCCCCATCAGCTAGGATCATTAAATTAAATAAAAACATATTTTTTAATGTTTTTGAAAATTTAACATCCATTGAAATTGCATGTCAATATTCAGTGCGGATTCAATAGTGTTTGTAAACACAGACATTTGCAGAGAGTTTGAGCAGAAAAAATTGTCTTTTTCACACATTCAAAGGCTTTGTGATGGAAATATCTATGAAATAAGGTAATTTAAAGAAAATCTGGTGTATAATTCTTGAGATATTAGCTGACAGGTGCAACAGGAGGTCTATGGGAAAGTATTTAGTTTTCTGCAACCTATAGGCTAGATTCTGCATATGGTAAAAGTGAAAGTAGACATACTTTTTTTCTAACACAATGATTTGAAAGTGTGAGAAATGTTAAATTATGGTGTATTTTGACTTATCTTATAACTCTTTTCATGTTTTTTAAATATTTCCAAGTTTTATGATGCAAAATAGTTATTTTAAATTATTTTATTAAAGGTTGTGGACACAAAATTAGCCATACCTGACACCTGGTATACAAAATTGGCCTGTAATGCACATGTTTGACACAGTTAAAGATATATCTAGTAAGTTTTATTCATTTCTGAGGGCTTTGCATACGTTGTTTAGCAAAAATGTCAGTAAGCGACAATCTACATCTTTTCGAAAAGATGTCGAAAAGCCGCTTATGTCTGTTTTGAAAAAGATTTTGAGGTAAACGCTGACGTTGAGTTCATCGCTTCTATACGGTTAGTGTCGATATGCAAATATTTTATGCGGTTTAATACATTTTACAAATTAAATTATTTAGTTAGCCAAAAATATGACCTTTTCTATGCTTTTTAAAAGTTTTTATTTACCCCACCCCCGCTTCATTTTAATGAATTTTCATGGATCTGTACTTTAAACAGTGCTTATTGGTTGCATGGTTGCATGAAAATGACCTGTAAATATGCTACAAACAATATCTTATGAAACAAATACAATAAATAGTACAGTAACAGTCAATCGTGTGTAATGAGCATATTGTAAAACATGACATGGCCCTAAAAATGGAGTTGGGGAGGATAGTCTCAGAATTATTTTTTGTCATTTTTAAACTGAAAAGTTGCATTTTCTTGATGGTTTCACATATAGAAACTGCTGAATAATGTTAATTAATTCATTTGAAGGCAGATTTTGAATATATACAAAAACTGTGGCATTTTTATGGTAAAATCTGCTATTTTGACCCCTGAAAATCACAAATATCATTTTTGAGTAGATATTATTTTCAACATAGCTTCAACTGGTTAAACATCACATGTTGTTGATGAAATCAATTTTAAATCACTTTATTTGAAGCAAAAGATTGGAACGGTTGTCGATATATGGCATTTTGAAGATTCTGGAATTACGCGTAAAAACTGAAGGAATTTTGCCTTAGCCGAAGCTATTTTAAGCCCTCATATTTTGTCGAAAAGGATTTTTTTCTAAAAAAGAATGGTTTAATTGTTCTCAGATTAAATGTATCAAAACATTTAGCCAGAAAAAATACCTTCTGTCAGGTCTGAATGTCTCTCTATAGGTTGCGTACAGCTAAATATAGCCTGGCTGAAGCCCCGCCTTTTGTTGTGTACGATTCAGTACAGAAGTGAAAGTTCACAGAGTTCACAGAGGTCAGCAGATATAACTTTGAAATATTCAATATGCATTTTCAGGAAGGATAAACTATAGGTAAAATAATCCCCATCAGCTAGGATCATTAAATTAAATAAAAACATATTTTTTAATGTTTTTGAAAATTTAACATCCATTGAAATTGCATGTCAATATTCAGTGCGGATTCAATAGTGTTTGTAAACACAGACATTTGCAGAGAGTTTGAGCAGAAAAAATTGTCTTTTTCACACATTCAAAGGCTTTGTGATGGAAATATCTATGAAATAAGGTAATTTAAAGAAAATCTGGTGTATAATTCTTGAGATATTAGCTGACAGGTGCAACAGGAGGTCTATGGGAAAGTATTTAGTTTTCTGCAACCTATACCGTGACGTTACACGTTACCATGCTTTCACACTATACCGAAACCTTGCACGTTACAATGTGTTCACTCTATACCGTGACGTTACACGTTACAATGCGTTCACACTATACCGTAAACTTACACGTTACAATGCGTTCACTCTATACCGTGACATTACACGTTACAATGCGTTCAAACTATTCCGTGATTATTGCACGTTACAATGAGTTCACACTATACCGTGACATTACACCTTACAATGCGTTAGCTATATATTAACTATACCGTGATTATTGCACGTTACAATGTGTTTACCCTATACCGTGACATTACACGTTATAATGCGTTTAAACTATACCGTGATTCTTGCACGTTACAGTGTGTTCACACTATACCGTGACATTACACGTTACAATGTGTTCACAATATATAGAGGATATTACATGATCGAGTACTCATTCATTATTGAATTTATTAAACGAGTTGGCAAAATGATATAATACGAGGCTCTTGCCAAGTGGGGGTGGGGGGGGGGGGGTGGGGGGGGGGGAGAGAGAGAGAGGAGAGCGGGGTGTCGATAAAACGAATGTACATTACGATTGATGCGATGGTAAGATGCGATGGTCGATGGTAAGATGCGATGGTAAGATGCGATGGTCGATGGTAAGATGCGATGGTCGATGCGATGGTAAGATGCGATGGTCGATGGTAAGATGCGATGGTCGATGGTCCATCGCATCATACCATCGATCATCGCATCTTACCATCGACCATCGCATCTTACCATCGCATCTTACCATCGAACATCGCATCTTATCATCGATCATCGCATCAATCGTAATGTACAATGGTAAGATGCGATGGTAAGATGGCCCTTACAGGACACCGTACGTTACAAAGTGTTTACATTTACTCTATCGAATCAAACATGCATATACCACGGCTGGTAATCAGTGGAGCTACCTCCGTTTGAAGGTATATGAAAAAGTGCTCCAACGCAACGTACGAGCTAGTTCCAAGGCCAAATATAGCGCAAAAAACAGGTCAATATGCTTTTGCTATTTCGTATTATTTTTTATTTGCCTTGATATGAAAAATCCGGGAATGCAGTTCCGCGTCGTTATAATATTAAGCTTCGCTCACGGCCCAGAGAGTTTCTCGAAACGTAACCACATGTAACTGCATTCCCAGATGTTTCATAACATGGCAAATTAAAAAGATGATGAAGAAACAGCAAAGCGTACTTACCTTTTTAACTTCACTGTTGGCGTTAGAACTAGCTCGTACGTTGCATGGGAGCACTTTTCATATACTTCCAAACAGAGGTAGCTCCACTGCTTACCAGCCGTGTATACATGCTTTATTGCTTATGTAAGCTTGTACACTTGTTTTTATAAAGATGGCGGTCGAATAGTCCTTAAAGGGACGATGTCCGTAACTTTTAGCTTATAAAACACAAAATAATTACCTTGACAAAGTTTACACACTAACAATTACTAAATAAAAACTGTTTGACGGAATTTAATAGTGGTACAAAAACACACAACAATACCGCTTCGTGAGTTTGGACTCGCAGGCTAAACTAAAATTACTCTGTTTAATAATATTTAACTGCAGAGATGTTACAATACATCAATTCAACATCACAATATTCATAGCAACATATGCAAATGAATTGAACTACAAGTTATTACAACATAATACTCTGGCGGGTAATAATATTGAATAATAATATTAATAATATTGAACGCGCAATAGTCGACCGCGCTTCCAACTGAGCTAAACGGGCCATTTATATAACGCAGTACATACTATATATAGTATACAGAAAACATGGTGCGCTAATGGATGATGTATAAGGAGAACATGTAAATATGGCGGGAACGCATTGTTCACAAACAAATAGTGTTTTTTTTTCAAACTCATGAATGTATTAAGTATGTACTACACATTTGTTTCGGTCTGTGCTCATGTTATATGTCACTGAATAAAAATCGGACAATTATTTGATCATACTCAATATCTGCTTACTTACGGACAGTGTTCCTTCAAGTGAGAATACTTTTCGTTTAAGGATCATGTCCCCTTTTGTGTAATCCCATTGAGGTTGCATTCGAAAAAGATAAAAATTAAAACTCAAATAATATTGAATATGTTTACATGAAACTTCCATTTTAATATGTTTTACATGTTTTTTTTCCAGTTTTACACTTTTATCTAGGCAGTGCTGCCCTTGAATTATAAAAAAAACATATTTGATAAATATGTGAATTAGTCATTACACACATGACCTTGAGTAAGCCATCAATTGAGTATGGATCAATACACACTTTATCCTGTTTGTATTTATTATTCAAGTATAGCACTGTCTAGATAAAAGTGTAAACATATTAAACTAAAATGTAAAAATATTAGGATTATTTGAGGTCTATTTTTTCTTTTTTGTTAATGCACTTTCAATGGGATACCTCTACAGCGACATAATTCTTAATGTAATTGTGCGTCTCTGTAGCTTGGTGGATGAAGCCTTGCGCTTTATGTCCTGTCCTTCGCAGGTTCGTCACATGTATGATGGAAGGCATCGTCCTTTAATTCATCTCTCTCTGAGGTCGCATTTCCACTGGCCTATACTGTGTTAAGTGTAATAGAATTCCATGTCATTTAATTTCATTTCAAGGGTAATTAACAGGAAAATTACATGTATTACTGCTTAAAATGTTGCATAAAGTTACTTGTTTTAATAACTAGTATGCGTCTTCTAAGCAAATATAATTTTTTATGCGTAATTGTTAATTTATAAAACACCGTAGGTAAATATTAACTAATGGGGTGTTGCATCCAGATCAGATCAATAGTATTTCAACGGTTTTTCATTTAGTTAACAAATGCTATCATTGTCACCATTATAATATTCTGACACTCGAGAATGATCTACTACGCATGTGGTTTGAATACATTATTTATCTAATACATACAAATAGTAAGGACACATTGAACGTATTGCGATATTTTAAAACCTATTCAAGAAACAAGAATATTTTAAAATCCCACGTAATTTCCGATTACTATTTAAAGTAACGTATACCACGTATATTATTGTTTTACCACGTGATCAATGTATATATAGATGCATTACCCGGAGCTCTCTATACATTTCTTTGGATGATTTGTTTGCAGTAAGGCCGCTTTGAAATTGAAGTGAGTGAACTTTATAAAGGAGTTATACCATAGACTCGTATATGATGAGGTAAGAAATACTGATTTTATAGCAATACAAATACTTTAAGGGTGGGGGTGGTAATGGTGGTGGGTGTGGGTGTGTGTGTGTGGGGGGGGGGGGGGGGGGGGGGGGGTTGTTGTACAATATTCCGACGAAAGCGTTTTTGTTTCAGAATAAGGTTTCGCAAAGCAAACAAAATAATTATTGAAATCCGTCAAAAGAACGACCTGCAGTTCTATTTATTTCCGAAAGAAGTATTCCGAAACACGTTAGAATGCACCATTTTATTTGTTTTAAATCTGCGAGAGCATGCACCAATAATCACTAGACACTTCACATCTGAGTACCTCAGTTGATTGGGACTACGGCCAGTTATGACCCTGCTCAGTGGTGCATTTAGGAAGATTTCCCTAAAATGTTAAAAACCTATTTTGACGCTGAATGTTGATGAGAGTAAGAGTGAATATTTTTTGAATGGAAAACTAAATTGTTGATATGTTTTCTTATAACCTCTTCACACCTCGTTTTTTGCTTTTCTGGACTTCTATTGTCTTCTACTTCTTATTTATCAGTTTTAATCCAAAATTGCCGTCATTTAAAAGAAATTTGTGGTCGAAAGGCAACTCGGGGAGGGAGGGATATATGGCAATTTTAATTGTGGCATCATTTCAGTTTTTTTATTGATATGTCATCTGTGTATCTGAATTTAATTTAAATTGTTTTATATGTAAATGACTGCGTTCAAATTAAAATTTTAATATCCAAATAATGGAAGTTAAGATGAAAATAATTCCCCTCTCCTTGTCTTCCATATGAGGGGTGCCCATAAACCAATAGGGGGTGGGGGCAGGGCGGGGGCGCATCATTGATATATGTGTAGATTTGATAAAACAAAGCAACATAGACATATGTAAAAAAACAAAAACATTGGGGTGGTGGTGATGATGGGATGGTTGGGGGTGGTGGGGGGTGGGTGGGGGGCGAAACAACACAGAAATATGTAAAAAATAAATAAAATATGCGTTTCAAGTGGGTGGGGGTGGGGGGAGACAAGGCTTGGGGCGAGTGGGGGGGGGGGGGGGCGGGGGCAGGGGGGAAACATAGTTATATGTGTAAAACATTGACCAAAACAACGCAGAAATATGTTAAAAGATAAATAAAAATAAAATGAGTTTCGAATGGGGAGGGGATATATATATAAATAGATACAGATATAGACCTGTAAACACAGCTTACACGCAATATGTTATGTAAAATAGACACATTTGAAGGGCTATCAGAATACCGAACCAGTCGAACTAAATTGTTAAATGTCCGATGGTGTATTTCCGAGATACTGCGGTTGACCACTCACTTATTATCTTCTGAATGCGTATATATACACTGCATAACAGATCCGTCAAGATACTCATCTCTGTTGTTTGTAACATTACATGCATACAATTTGTAATTGCTGATGGGGAACACTTGAAATGCACATCAGCCTGTCTGTATACGGACTCATCCCGACCTAAACCAATCAATCTTGGCCATTCTTTGAATGTTTTGTGTGTGTGTGTGTGTGTAATTCTAAGGTTTATAGTCCCTCCGCCAACGAACACGTCAAGGTATACCTGACGCGATGGGCACAATAGAGTCTGGACTTTCTTTGAATGTTTTCGGATTAAGTCCTTTAATATATACAAATATACGACCTTCACTATAAGATAAACAGGGAAAACCCGAAAGACCAGTGTATCGTTACCAAAAGGGTTGAAAGCATGAATCTCAAAAAGCAAGTGTTTTTTTACCAAAAATAATTGAAGCCCTGTAGAGTATTTGGAAATGATAATATATTGTTTTAAGTAATTTGACTACCCCCATTTTTTCAATGCAGAAGAAAACCGTCCGCTGAAGTAGCATGATATATAGTTTATTTGCGGGTTTATCTACTTATATACCGGAATAGTCCCAGATTTCGTCTGTATATACTACCATTATATATTCTGGTAGTATATATAGGGAGTTTGTTTTTAGGGTGTTTTACGTCATTTTCAACACAAGTAAGGTTATACTAGTGTCACAGGTTTAAACTTTTAGTGGAATCTAGTCTAAACAAACCGATGTGTCCATTATAATACGACCCCTTCACACAGACACTATAACACTGACATACTTACAGGGGTAATACATATAGTATATAGTTCAGTAGGTAGAGTAGCCGGTAGAGTAGCTAATTAAAGAGAGTTAACGCTTGGAATATTTAATATTCCGTGAATCATTATACAATGTCAAATCCATAATGTAAAACAATTTAAAAAAAAAAATGAGGCTAAAATTTTGTTTCTAAAACTAAAACAAAACGTTGAATATAATACTAGAGGTTTATGTCCAGTTACACAGTGATTGCATATTCGCACAGAGATTGATATGTCTTACTGGTGAGTGAGATGAATAAGTACCAGTGAATAATAAGATAGTATATACGTCAGCTTATAAACATTGTTTACAAGTCGCCGTATAGTGATTTTGTTTTGAAAACAGTTTGCAGATTTGTAAAATTACAATGATACTGAAAGACAACGGTATTTATATCGCGTGGTGAATACTAAATATTAGCGAAAAATTACCACTATTCTTTATAACGATTTTCACAAAGCAGTCATGCGCACGCGAAATGCAGAGGATTATCGATTAGTTTACAATCAGTGCCAATTGTTGAGAAAACGTCGATAGCTCAGTGGTAAGACTGTTGGCTTTGTAAACTAAAGGTTAAAGGTTCAATCCCGATTGGGGGATATTATTTTTTTTTTTGAATAATTATATATTGCATCATTGTGTTTTGGATTGTGTATCCATGGAATTGCATTGCATATAGGATTTTGTTTGTGATTGTGTATTGGATTGTGCATAGCATCGTGTATTGGATTGTGTATTGTATCATGTATTGGATTGTGTATTGGAAAGTGTATTGAATTTGTTATCCATAGTGCATTGGGTTGTCTATTGTTTCATAGAATTGGATTGCATATGGGATTGTGTTTGTGATTGTGTATTGTATTGTACATAGCATTATGAACTGGATTGTGTATAACATTGTGTATTGGATTGTGTATTGTATCTTGTATTTGATTGTGTATTGGAAAGTGTATTGAATTTGAATATCCACAGTGTATTGAGTATTGGGTTGTATATTGGACTGAGTATTGGGGTGTGTATTTGATTGAGTATTGAATTTGGATATCCATAGTGGATTGAGTACTGGAGTGTGTATCGGACTGCGTATTGGATTGTGTATTGGACTGAATATTGCATTTGGATATATATAGTGGATTGAGTAATGGACTGAGTAGTGGATTTGGATATTCATAGAGGATTACTATTGAGTTGTATAATGGACTGAGCATTGGATTTGGATATCCATAGTGGATATAATATTAGGTTGTGTATTGGACTGAATGTTGGATTCTGATTTACATAGTGGATTGAGTATTGGATTGTATATTGGACTGAGTATTGGATTTGGATATCCAAAGTGAATTGAGTATTGGTTGTGTATTGGACTGAATATTGGATTTTGATATCCATAGTGGATTGAGTATTGGAAGAGTTTCGGATTAAAATATCTATAGTATACCTATTGTGTTTTTTGGATATTGTGAGTGTATAGAATGGCAGAGTATTTATCGGAACAGGAGGTACGAAAGAGAAGAAGACACGCAAGACAAGAAGAGGAAGAACAGCAATTAAAAATAGAACAAGAGATACGAGCACTATCACTTCAGAGAGAGAACTTGATTCTTAGCAAGAGACAAGTAGAGAAAAACACCTTGGAAGTAGTGACTACTGTGAGTAAGAGTGAAAGCGTAGGAGAAAACGACGATAGCAAATATGGTTTGCTAACGTACGAGGAAGTTTTGGACTACGATTTTGATTCGGAAGTTGAATCAGATTACCAAACAATAGACAAAACAGGTGATCAACGTATATCACATATGCAACAGACCCTAGAAGAAAGCCATGTGTATGCTGATAAGGAGGAAGATATGAGGTTAACTGAGGAAATACTCAATAAAGAAATTAAGAAACTTGAGAGGACACTGTGTGAATTGAATTAAGATGAGGTAGAGAACAGAGGAAAGACTACAGAACGGGATCCAAATATAGAATTTGGAATACTAAACTACAGTCCGTCAAGGCGGGAAAAGATAGTAAAACTGGGAGCAGACAAGAGATAACAGACCATAGGATCAATAGTGTAAATTAAAGCAGATTTAGGAGAAAGGTTGTACGAGGGTGCTTCAAAAAGTTCTGTCACTAGGCATATATCCTTTGAACTGGATATTACACCGAGATTAAGTAGTGTATGTATAGTACTACTGGGTTCGCTTACTTAAATTCCACAAAGAAATTGAAAAATTTCCGGTTATTCATACCCCTGAATTACCTTCCCCTACCACACCTTTTGGATACTGGCATCTCTGAAAATGTCCTTGTTACAAAACGTTGTAAAAATTATTTGAATAATTCTATGCTTTTAAATTTTCTTGTACGCCATCTGTTGTTATTCGTCCATAATCCTTGAAAAGGATTGTCGAGAATTCGGAAAGGTCTTGCTTCAAACCAGATAGGAGTGAATGCATATCCCTTAATTTTAGCAGAAATAACACTGAATTTATTCATTTTGTTTACGGAAATGTTATAATATCTTTTAAATGTCGTAATTAATCTCATAGTCTTAATATGTTTTCATATTTGTTTACAAATCCGAATCCTTCAGTGTTTTAATTTCATATTCAACACATTATTGTAGAATTTTGTACAATGTTTAGTGAAAATATTGATCATCCAAAAACGCTATTTCAGAAGACGGGCCATTTAATGTCCATTTATCAATAAATAAATTTTACGCGTTAGCTTAAAATGTTAATTTCTAAGACAATGCCTTTTCATCTACCATGCTTAAATTCTGAATCTTGTAATGCACAGATATAACTGGTAATGAATGAGAAATTTCAAAGGCCTTCGACAAGTACTTAAAGAGAAACAGGCATTTTAAAAAGTAACAATTAACATACCTGAACAAAACTCAGGACGAAAATGCCTCAGTAAGTATAAGTGATGTGTATTAAATGTTCCATAACTTTCGTCACACAGAAGATACAGCATTCATTTTACCATCAATGGAATGGTATTGAAACTCTCTCTTTCATTTGATACCAAACATCAACACTCATAATGAGCATATAGTTGTTAAAACGCGTTAGTGACAGAACTTATTGAATGACCCTAGTATCAAACAAAATAACAGCTTTCGGAAAAGATGATATGGGTAACAGAGTCAGAACGGCAAGAAAAGAAAACCGAAAGAAAGCAATACATGCCTAGAGGTAGGGAGAATAGTACCCCTATGGCTCAGAGTGCAGGTTATAAGGACAAATAAGATAAACGATTGAAGTGGGAGTTGGACCATGATAAGAGACTGATAAAAGAAGAAATAGTGCCCCTATGGTTCAGAGTACAGGTTATAAGGAAAAAGAAGCTAAACGACTGGCATGGGAGTTAGACCATGAAAAGAGACTCATAAACGAACTGACAGCGCAAAATAAATTGATAGAGCAAAGAAGAAAGGTACATAAAGAAGAAAAAAAACAATTGATCGAAATATTAAGGTTTTAGAGCTTATAGAACAGGAAGTCCTTAAGCATAGGAACGACAGGAAACAGTTACAGAAGGAAATAGAAAAGAAAATGTAAGAGGGAGAGCATCACGAGAAACGATTAAAAATACTGAGACTCAAAGAGGGAGAACTCAGATTGAACGTTAATATTAACGAGAAGAAAACGCAGAAAGATGCTAACCAGCACACTTTGCCAGAAAAGGAGGAAGTATTAAAGCCAGGAAAGAATGAAGATTTATTAAAGCAGGAACTATGCAATGTTGATACTTCAGAAGTCAAAGAGGGGGAAAGAAAAGAGCATTATTAAGGGAAACCAACAATATCACCATTTAATAGAACGGTCTTTGAAGAATGGAAACTTGATGTTGAATTTACCGTCAAATCCAAACTCTACCCAGAAGAAATAGTCATACAGTCGGTCAGAAACGCTCTAAAGGGACGGACTAGAAAGATCCTGTTGTGAATAAAACCAACTGCTACAACGAAGGAGATAATGGACAAAGTAGAGGAAGTGTATGGCACAACTAGAACCGACGATAAGATCATGGAAGAATTGTATAGTGCGAGACAAATAGAGAAGGAATTATCATCGGATTGGGGAGTGCGACTTGAAGGAATTTTACATGCTGCAATTGAGAGAGGAGAGCTTCAAGAAGAGAAGAAAAACAAAATGATGAAGACGCGCTTTTGGAAAGGATTACGAAACGAAGAACTAAGCAATGCAACTAGAGTTTGCTACGAGTCTGGAGAAAGTTTTGCAAGGCTAAGAAGAAAGACAAGGATGGAAGAAGATGAGTTAAGCAAACAGAAAGATGGAGACATACCAACATCAACAGCACCAGAAGATCACGGAAAAATACTTCGAGAACTACTTGAACGGATGAAAACGATGGAGCAAGATATTACATACATGAAAGCAGAAAACAAGAAGAAACCCTTTGAGCATGATAACAACAGTAACGGTAACAGGGATGGATATTTCAGAGGGAGAAACATAGGTAGAGGATACAGAGGTGGAGGAAACATGCCTCACTCTAAGGAGCAGCATGCACCTAACAAAAACAACACACCAAAAGTGCCTCAAATACGGGACTCGGAGCTGTTATCCACTAGGAGCAAAATGACATAAATCGCGTGATAGCCTACGCAAGTCGCAGCTTAAAACCGTCAGAGAAAAACTATGCTGCCCATAAGCTAGAATTTCTTGCTTCGAAATGGGCCATCACGGACAAATTTCATGATTTCCTTTATGGTTCGAAATTTGAGGTCTATACGGATAACATTCCGTTGACGTATGTGATGACGAAGGCGAAATTAGACGCCACGGGCCTGTGCTGGGTTGCAGCTCTTAACAACTACAACTTTACTACAAAGTACCGCAGTGGTAATAAAATCATAGATGCGGATGCTTTATCAATAGTGCGCGAAACCAACCAGCAAACGATCGAGGAGGATACATTTAAGGCAGTGACTGAAGTCCACCTCAATCCAAAACCATTAGTTAAGTGTCTGCAGGTTACGGTGGTGGATTCAAGTGAACCGATAGATGTCACTCCCGCACCTCTTTATGCCCAACGATTGGGGTTGCATGACTGGGTTGCAGGTCAGTCCGCTGATTCGACGATCACTCAAGTAACTCAGCTGGTGAAACGTGGACTCAGACCTGAAACACGAGATTACCAGAGACTACCCAAGGAAGTCAGAAGATACATGCCATCCTTTGATGCATTGACAGTGCGAGATGAAATTCTATATCGTCAAACTACATATTCCGATGAACCAGTACTTGCGAGTGTCCTTCCTACAAGTGGCCTTAGAGAAATCTTCAAGGCACTTCATGATGATTTAGGCCATCAGGAGCGTGATTGCTCTATCAGCCTATTCAAAGAGAGGTTTTATTGTCCCGGCATGAATGCTGACGTTTCGGCATGAGTGAGTCAATGTGGCCGCTGCATTAGACGTAAGATCCCACCCCGCCTCGCCACAGGACTTGTCAGAATAGAATCAACTTCTGCGATGGAGTTGGTTTGTATTGACTTTCTTTCGCTCGAGGCATCAAAAGGTGGATTTAAAAATGTTCTCGTAATCTCTAGATATGCACAGGCAATTCCGACGCGCAATCAGACGGCGAGAACCACTGCTCGAGTTTTGTTTGAAAACTTCTTTGTGCATTACGGATTTCCTGCAAAACTACATAGTGACAAAGGACAAAACTTCGAGTAAATGTTATCAAACGCCTTTGTCGGTCGCCGGTGTGCGTAAGACGAGAACCACATCATACCATCCTCAAGGTAATGTACAAGTCGAGCGCTTTAACCAGACTCTCCTGAAAATGCTTGGGACGCTCGAGAACGACAAGAACAAAGACTGGAAATCCTTTGTTCCCTCCCTTGTACACGCGTACAATGTAACTTGCCACGATAGTACGGGATATTCCCCATTTTATCTCATGTATGGGAGACACCCTTGTCTGGCAATTGATGCATATCTAGGTCTCGATCGCTTCACAGAAAGGTCCAAAAAGCCTTCTAAATACGTTCATGACCTTGAGGAGATTTTGCGATATGCCTACAAAGAAGCAGCGTCCAGGGCCAAGAAGTATTATGATCAGAAGGATTGTGAGTCCAAACTTTAAACTGGTGATCGAGTGTTGGTCCGAAACGAAGGAGAAAGCTTATGATACTGCATGGAAGTACGGTATCATGAATGATCTTTATGACCTTGGTCGTAGAGGCCGATTATCAATTTTTATAGAGAATTTCTTAGATGATAGACAGTTTCGTGTCCGAATGGGTTCAGCCCTCTTAGACATTCATGGATGGGAGATGGGTGTTCTACAGGGCAGCATTCTCTCTGTCACCCTTTTTAATATTAAAATTAACAGTATAGTTAAATGCATCAATCCTGGTGTGGATTGCTCTCTTTATGTTGACGATTTTGTTATATGTTATCGTGCAAAAATCATGAACACTATTGAGAGACAACTTCAACAATGTCTCAATAAACTTCAGACCTGGTCGGATGAAAATGGTTTAAATTTTCCCAATCTAAAACTGATTGTATGCACTTTTGTAAACTACGTTAACATCATGAAGACCCTCATCTAACACTGGATGGGTCACCGATACCAGTAGTGGATGAGACAAAATTCCTTGGTCTTATTTTCGACCGTGAATTAACGTTTATACCACACCTTAAATATTTGAAGGCCAAGTGCCTTAAAGCTTATAATTTACTTAAAGTTGTTGCAAACACTAATTGGGGAGCAGATCGTAAAGTTCCATAGTATATGGATCGACTCGCAGGTCATACTTGCAGAAGCTCGATTCTATACATAATCAAGGATTTCGGCTCGCTTTGGTTGCCTTTTGTACATCACCAGCCGAAAGTCTATATGTTGAAGCTATATGAGCCATCACTGTATCATAGACGGGACAAATTAGACATTCCATATGCCATTAAATTACAATATAACCCTTCAAACCCAACTTTCGATACTGTTTTTAATCCTAGTTATGAACCTCTTTTTGATCGAAAACCGAAGACCATTCGACCATTTGGTCTTCGTATTAAAGCAAATGTAAGAGACACATTGAAATCGACCTAAATTTGATTGCAAAGTACAAAGTACCACAAATTCCACCATGGACTTTGGAAACACAACAATTATTTTTGATCTTTGTAACAGTAAGAAATCCAGTACAGACCCTACTGTCTTTCAAAGCAAATTTAATGAAACTAAATCGAAATACAGTAACTTTCAACATAAATGCACAGATTGTTCTAAATATGAAGATAAGGTAGCTGCAGCAGACGTTGTTCACAAACACAGCATAAAGAGCCGCCTGTCTGACAAGGCCTCTATCTTTTCAGCTGAATTTAAGGCAATTGAACTATATTCAGGAATCTGATGATAACCATTTTGTAATCTTTTTTGATTCCCTTTCATCTCTTCAAGCCCTGGGCAATATGAAACATGATAACCCGTTGTGCTTCAACTTTTACAAAAGTTCAATTCTCTAATATTCGATAATGTTATTATTTTCTGATGGCTTCCAAACCATGTAGGAATACGTGGTAATGATAGAGCTGATAATGCTGCTGCTAAAGCAGCATTAGGTTTACATATGTCTAATGCCATATTACCTTATACTGATTTTAAAAGTTGTATTAGTAGTATAGAAACTGAGGGTTCTGGCGCAGTTTTCCCATCGAGGGTTTTATGCAACGAGTCAGTAAATTTGTTGGCCGGCAAGCCAACCAACACATTTAAAACTCATTGCAACCCCCGCCAACACCCCCCCCACACACACCCAAGAACCCTCAGTTTCTATACTACTAATAGGATAATTGATAATATGATTTGACACTTCATCCCAACTAGATTCAAATCCAGCCGCTCTCTCAGGAAGCACAAGGACGCCTTCAGCCAAATGACCAACTTATTTTCAAACCTAGCAAGTTTCTGGTTAAAGGTCCGTGGGTGCTTGCAGCCAGATGTTCAACTAGATTTCAAAATAAGTTACCATTGGGGCAGGATTGCTTTATCACAGCAAACAAATCAAGCCTGAGTGAAATTAAACTGGCCAAAAGCTGTCAATACAGGAAAACAAACAGGCGGCCAATAATGATAAACTAAGGCTCTGCTTATCCCAAATAAGTAACATTTTAATATTGCCCCACAGGATAAAGTTAGCATTCTTGCAACGCCTCATGGTCTATCAGCCAGAACCTCTAATCGTTTTTGATGTGATTAAACAAAGTCGGAGGGAATCGAGCCAGAAATTGTTTTTTTAATACAATCAACAAAGTCGGAAGGAACAGGGCAATCATCCTCGTCATCACTATATATATCACACTCCATCATAGAATACTTTATTTTCCTATAAACATATATTTAACATTTCAAATCGAGAAGTTTTTCCCTGTTTTCATCAAGGTTTGCAAGATAATAATCTTTTTCAGATAGTAACCGCTTTCGTTTATTATTTGACTTTTTTACTATCTTGAAAATCAGCACGAATCACATCATATTCTACTTGACCCTGTTTACATGCTAGCAATTGTTTTCGATATTTACCCGTTAGCCCCTCAAGTTTTTCACATATCTCTTCTACAAATGTTTGTTCAATATATAATAATTAATATATAATATATGATTTTAATAAGTATTTATATGCTAATGTATCCCGACCATTGTCCAATATGTATCTTTTATCATCATATGCGGACAAACGTTTTTTATTAATTTCATAGCTGCTTAGCTTGTGCTTGTTAGATCTAATAACTTCATTTTGTGATGAGCTTCTGTTGCTGTGAATAAAACATTTCTATAGTTATTATGCGTTATCTGTTTTTTGACAACACATTTTTTGATACCTTTGCATTTCTTTGTCTCAGTATTATCAGCCAAAATGTAGAAGTATGACTTACTCCTCAATCCAACAAACTCCACGATTAACGCACCACAAGCTTCATCGTTCATCTTGCCAATAACGTTTTTGTTGTCGTTAAAGTAAAACTCGCTTTTTAGATCATATTCGCTGTTATCATAAAGTTCTTTGTCTTTGTAAAGATCAGCATACACATCTTCTGTCCTAATTTCATAACACAGAGAATCAGTGTCAGTAAACAACAACTTCACTTTTTTATTGTATTTGTTTTTAGCATAATTGTAGTGAAAATCATACATCAAGTATTTTGATAAGTCTAGAATACACATACCAACATAACAAGGGCGATTTAAGACCAGACTTTCTTTTACCCTATTGATTGTAAACAAGTTTTCACTAAACATTTTACAAGAAATAAATGATGGTCTTGCCGCATATTTTAAAAGAACGTTCTCGTCATGCGTCAGCTTAACATGAACTTTTTTTCTCAAGTTTTCCATCGTTTCGCCAAAACCAGAATTATTAATAAGCTTGAAGACATCTTTTTCGAAAGCATTTTTCCCAGCTGTTTTTTTATGTAGTTTTAAAGTCGATATATACTTTCAATCATTGAGACTCATCAAACTGGAGTATCCTGTGTATCTTTTTCACTTTCAGCCCCAAACTTTCATACAACTTTAAATTTCTATAATGCGTAACATATGTTTCCTTATCCTTCAATGTAGTAACAAGTTTCCTTATTTTACTTGTTCCCAAATCAAACTTACTCTTCAAGTTCTTGCAGTAGTCCGACAACCACTCATCTTTTATATTTAGACTTTCCGGGGCAAGAGGATAATCATTATGCAGTTCATGCAACTCTTCAGGATATTCAAGATCACACTCAACAATATAGTTTGATTTCCCTTCTTCAAATTTGTCAACCCAATTAAAATCAATAGTTGGTAGCGGCTGGCACATCGCCCACCCGTACAAGTTGTTAGCATCAAGATACATAATATACTTTCTCTGTTTACTACTATCATAGTTTTCCATAGACTTATTATTAGCTTTTGAATATCTATTTGAAATATATTTCACACCAACCCTCATTCCTCTACAAACGGATATTGATCAATATCAGTAATCAAGTCAAGTTTAATCCCTGTCTTTTTCAAACAGGCATCCCAAGCTAAACCAGGACTACTGAAGTAATGACAAGGATCTAATTTGTAATACTCATAACACATTTTTCTGTAGTTCTCAAAAACATCAGCTAGCAGTAAAACATCACTTTTCAAATACAGATCATGATATTCCCTATGTTTTTGATCTTGAATGTCTTCCATATATTTCTGGCATGCTCATAATCTGCACCGGAGATATTTTTATCATTTAACTAAGAGTAGAAGCTTTTCTTTCTTATCAGGCAATTGTTTTTCCTTGAAACATTCAAAGCTATCCATATAATCATACGGGTAAACTAATTTTCATCAAAGTATTCTTGAGAGGTATATTTAAACAACGGAATGTTTTTTACTAAGTTATCAAGTGACTGTGGCACAAACTGGAAACTATCTATAACCACCAAATTTGGTCCTAGCATGAAAGCCATACAGCTCTCCATGTTCTTTGGTATAACATTTATCGCTTTCTTAAACTTTCCGATGTGCTGCATTATAAAGTGAGCATCATAACCCCTCAAATTATACAACAGGTATCTTTTTAGTTAGTCTAAAACTGAGATTGCATGCATCATGAGCACTTCCTCTAAACTTCCCAGTTATATGACAATGATCTATAACTGCGCTATCACTCGTCATATCTCGTTCACCACAAATATGACAGTTCTCAGCCGCCCTAAAAAAAATTTTTTTGTTGCTGTCATTGTCCATTCTTTCTTAAAACAAGCATTAGCAGTTTTTTACAATGTGTTTCTTCCTCTATCATTTGTTCTAAAAACTTATAAACAGCATTTGGTCCTCTGTATGTTACAACCGGTTTGGAATATTTGTCATCATAGAAGCAGACAACCTTGTATCCATAACCACAGTTGATATGCATTTGTATACGAGTTTTTTGGATTATTTGTAGCTGAAGATATTATTTCCGTTATTGCTTCAAAGTCAGCATATATAACAAATGGAACCATCAATTTCCTATCAAAGTTTTTAAAGAAACCCTTTTCATCCGCTAAAGGCATTTTTATTGCTTGCTTGCCATTTAGAAAAAGACAATCAGGTTTATGCTTTTCTAAGACTTTTTCTAATACAAAGCATTGCAGGCATGTTTTACAGAACCATTTTTTATTTGAATGTGTTGAAATATAAAAAGGTCGGACAGGGAAAGTAGCATTTAAGGAGGACAGTCAACCACAAAACACAGAAACAAACACGCAAACAGACAAACAAGAAGGCAAAATTAATATCCAATGCAAACGACATCACAAACACAAAAGGGTTGACAATAGGGCTACCGCCTTGGAACGGTCAGTGGCAAAGTTGGCCACTGGGGGTTTAAACCGGTTCAAGGGTGCACCAAACCTCACACTTACCCTAATGTCCCATTAAAACAGGACAGTGTAAATAAAGAAATCCCCGCCATGATCTAATCTCTACCAAACAAGGCAGCATCAATAGGCAATATAAGTAAAACACAAATATGCTCGTATAAATATAAGGCCAGAAAAAATATCTGTGTTTCTGGTTACTCAGTTGAAAAAAATAGGGTAGGTAGGTAGGTATTTTTTTCTTTTCTTTTTTTTTCATTTTTTTTTTCATGGATGTCAAAACTAATCGATTTCTAATTTAATATATATATAGCATCTTTGCTAGGGGCCTAATTAAGTTTTAATTCAAGAATGACACAGCCTAAGTGTCCTATCATGCTGACGCACACAAATCATATTTTATATCGCAAATATTTGTTTGATTTTTGACATTAGGCTTAGTATTTATACCACTTCTCAGTCTTCTGGATATTTTTTTTTATAAAATATATAGGATACTGTGAAATGTATATCTGTTTCACGTGGCAGTGCAGAAATTAATGGTATTTTTATACAATTTCTTATTTAGAAAAACTATAAAATGACTTATTGCCATTTATTTTAATATGAATATTTGCATGTATTTTTATCAAAATCTATGAATATTTGACAGAGATATTCGAAGAAAAGGTTAAGGTATAAGTGATACTTTGGCCACTTCATTGTTTCAGAAAGAAAGTGTCCAATCTGTTTGTTATTCTATCATAAAACTAAACTTTTAATAATATTAAAACTGTCATTAAAAACTGTCATTAACACGAGTTGTACGTTAAGCCTGTCAGTTTTTTTTTTAAAATGAATCACTGAATTTATATCAATGTATCCAAATGAAAAGAATCATACAAATAGTAATCAAATCTAGACAAAATAATATATAAATAATAGTTGCCTTCAAATTTTTTTTTGTGTTATTTGTTGAAAACAAACATATTTTAAGTTTTCCTGAAAATATGTCCCAGAGTAATGTAGTTATAGGCAAGCTCTCTCTGGTCTCCGTTTTTCTTTGACAAGTCAAAATGCTTCGAAAAACGCGGTCACTATGAAACAAAATAAATATGAATGTATACCTAACTGGAAATCGCGTTTTTCGAAGCATTTTGACTTGTCACAGAAAAACGGTTTGATCAAGTTGTTTTCGGGTTTTCGGTTTCGAGAATGACATATATCTGCGATTCCAACCAGCCCAGAATTGTAGATAATTTTCGGAATTTGGCCAGAGAAAAAAATGATGAAAATAGTTAGGTATGAAATGTTGACCAGAGAGAGCTTCACACATTGTCTATAACTACATTACGGAACATGTTTTCAGGAAAACTTAAAACATGTTTGTTTTCAACAAATAACACGGAAATCTTCTTTTTTTACATTTTTTCAATTTTTCAATTTTTTTTTTTTATGATAAAAAACTGCAGGGTCGGCGCCAAAAAATAGGGACGGTCGGGTAACCAGAAAACAGATATTTTTTTTCCCGATCTAATACAAAAAAAAACATTAGCCTAGAAAGCCACAACGAAGGTACTCAATGACTTGTCTGATTATGCATCAACCGATTAAAATCCTATATCCACACATACTTTTTTTTCTTCTTCAACAATAAAAAGCATATTACATTCTTCTTTTACTTTATTTTTTGATATGTACAGCGGATACACCCTACTTTTTTCATATCCAAATATTATTTTGTTTTACTATTTTAGGCATTTGCTTTAATGTAACAGGAAATGTAATTCTACTGTAATCAAGATCACCAGTATGCTTTTTGTACTTTGTTATTCTTTGGTGATCTCTTGAAGCAGGAAATTTACATGCTAAATGGCATCACCTGAAGCATTCATTGTCTTTTTTATTTATTATATTTAGTATAACTTTTTTTTGGATAAAAAAATTTGTTTGGTAATTTCAAATAAGAGCTACCCCTCTAAGGCTTATATTTAATCTTGTTTATATAAAGCGCGTCTACTGTATCATTTTGCCAGCAACTTCTGTTAAAATCCAGTTTCCAATTATTTCCATAATATTATCAGTTGCTGTATTTAAAGCTCCTTTGATATCGTTTTCTCCTAAGAATATTGCTGCCTTTGACGCAAAGTATTCTGTTTTGTATGAAGTTTCACCATTTTGCATGCATGACTTAGCAAAAGTAATTTTCAAAGTAACGCATAATTTAAATCCTTTAGTTCTTTGTAATTCCGCCTTGAGGAATTTTGTAACAGTTTTTCGCGTCCGCCGAAGCTGAACAAATGGATCTGATCTATCTACAATACCCACAGAGAAAACCTTACTATATTGTTTCGGGGACCTTTCAATTTCCTTTACACTTGTCATCGTTATATATATAATACAGACATATTTAAGACATAATTAATTAATTAATTAATAAATTAATTTAACCAGCATAAAAAATAGTATCAATTCCCTCCTTTAATAACTCAGCAAAGTAGTAATTAAAGAAATTAATATCCGCTAAGCCTCAAGTTGCTAGAGAGATCTTTTTGTTGCACAAGCTTCTTGCCCTTTTAATATCATGTCTTCTTATTTTCCATGGGAGTTTCATCTTTTGTGAGTCAGTTACAAAAATTAATAGTTCTCTATCGATTTTATTTGTACCCTCAAAATCAACCAACAAAGCCTGCTTCTCGCAATCTTTCCTGAGACTCTATATCATCCTCGTACACCAGATACTATTATACTATTCTTAATCTTTTAAGCCCTAATTAAATAAAATAATATTATATTATATGATGAACTGTCTATACTGTGAGAAAGTATTAGGTGTTTTTGATTCTTCTGAATTTTGCATGAATTGTTTTTTGTTTTACATAGTCGACAAAAAGACACACTATAAGGATTGTGTTGGGTACAAACTTTGCTATAAGTGTACGTATGCAAATTGTAATAGCACATGCAGAGTTTTTAACGGAGAACGTATTTGTTTCGAATGTGGGACTCACAATGGATATGATCTTGTTGCAGTTTATTGGGGAGTTCGCAAGAAAAGCGTTTATCATAGAAGATATCATCTAGAAAAACTTAGAAAAGTGCAAGTTATCTCCAATAGATAAGCAGAGATGTGAGGATTTGTTTTACAAGACTGTACATTTTTTTAGATAAGACAGGAGGCCCGAAAAGAGTAATTAAATTTAATTACATTTTCCAGAAGATATTCAAGCTATTAGAAATAAAAAAGAAACACAAATGAGATATAGGGTCCTATAGAAACCACAGCGTCCGAACGCAATGGCATCGTAGGTCCGCACTGTACTGCAAACAAGGACTTGATAATACAATGAAAGAGACAAAATACAACAGAAAGGGTGGTGAAGACAGGGTTACCGACTTGGAACGGTCAGTAGGCAATACTACACTTTCATTTTAACACTCCGAGTGTTTAAACCCGGTTCTAGGGTGCACCATACTTTATGTTTACCCTAATGTCATGCGTTTTTCTTCAGCATCACTGCAAGCAAGTACTGGCCGAAGAAACAAGAACGTACATAAACTGACCGGATACAGTAACCTCGTGCATATCGTGTGTGGTACCCTGTGCAACCATATGTATTAGGGCTGGTTGTCGTTGTTATCGGAAATCGCCTTCTCCTGGTCCGAAATCGTTACCAAAGTTTCCGGATCGTAAGTATAGTTTATCTTACTTTGTGTCAACATATAAGCTGTGAGTATGGAACTGCGGCAGACATGTCTCCACCAGGGAGCGAACGCATGCGTGACATATGTCTGTTGATCTAAAGCCAAGGCCTTATCCACTGAACTACCGATATAAAGAAAATTAACCGACGTCCGCAGATTGTAGAGTTTATTAGATACTACTATAAATATATATAGTTCTTTCTTTGACTCTTCCCTTTTAATTCTGTAAAATGTACATTCTGCACTCGGCGTTTTGTTGACCTGTTTGCCTAATTCATCCACACAATTCTTAGATGCTTCTACATGTCTTACATGAAGATAAAAGAAATTCAAGTGTTATTGCTAAAGATTCATTTTGATGTGCTTTTATTTACAATTGTCTTGACAAAGAGGGCATTAAAGACAGGATAATAGCGAGGTAATGTACACATGCAATCGTTTTAAGCTAACACGTAGGCCTTATTGCCTACTTAACAGTTTCAACTCGGTTGTCCTGTCCTCTTCATTGACTTTTTAAATATGTGTTTTTTTGTTATTGTTTCCACATTTATTAATAAAAGCCAAACTATAATTAAAAACATATTTTCATATACATGTTCAAATTATAGTTGTCGATAAAGAACATGAAGAATACATATTTATTTAAGAAGAAAATAATATTTTAGTATGTATAATCAAGTTTTTATATTTAAATTTCAAACTTGGTATATAATGTAACATATATCTTTTGTTTTTTATTATTTATTCTTGGTGGGGTTTAGAAATAATTTCTTAAAATAGTGTACGTCTTTTTCATGTAATATCACTATTAATAGGTTCGTTTGGTGCACATACGGAGATTAAAGACCTTCGTTTGATATATAATAGGCCTATTTTATTCTAGCTTCTCCCAACTAACATTTTTACTTGTCACTACAACAATATGATGTATTATTTTGATATCATATCATCAGTATCAACCAGATTAATGAAAAAAAGTCAAATTAAACACGGTAGAACAAGTTTTCACTACCGTTCAAGAGCAATCTCAATCAAACCGAAACTGCAATATACATTTTTGTTATATTCGACGATTTACAAACTTCTCCTTTCGTACTTGTTTTTCTAAGATGAAATATATTTAGCTGCCTCAACCTCTAAGTGGTTAAATCATTGCGTCATAGAGCTGCAGACATTCGAGATCTGGTTCTGGCCCTAATGGAAATCTTCATACCTCATCCTATCTCCCTCTGATATATCACAATATGAACTTAATGAGTTGAACGGGACGTTACACAACCTTCTATTCATTTAAGCATTTATTCACTATAACAAATATACTAGATCATAAAGGATTTTGCAGTACAAATCGATATTTTAATCATGTCAGACTTGAATTACCATCAAAATAACAAAACTGACATTCGTTCAAACTTAAGTTTATTTTGAATGCACAGTAATACGTAATAGGACGCAATAAGTATTTGATTATATGCCAAAACATGTCTGCCTGGTGACATTATAGAGGTATGAAACCAACAATTGCTTTCCCCTTTGACACCAATGTTAATCAAAGTGCTGAAGGCACAGATGGGCGGTGCTTTTGTAAGTGTTGGAATGGATGGGAAATGGAAGTGCTGTAAATATAACTTCCATGATTTGTTTTTTACATTCAGTGATGTTTCAGATTATTGATATTCCTTACCAATTTTGTATTTAAACATATTTTACCTAACTCATATGGCCCGAATTAGCTTCCGTAGATTTTTTCTAAGCAAGCTCTTCAGCGAGCACTGACTGTTCTATTTTTAGTAACATGATACATTTTCTATAAACACAGACGTCTGCTTGTAGCACGATTTTAACTGGATTTAGATCTATAACCTTTTAAACAGATGATAAAAGGTTGACTTATTGGAATTTTGGATAAAATAGGTATGTATGACCTAAATAAATAATTAATTGCCTTTATTCTGAACATTGTTTCTTATTTAGGGCATCAAATGATTAAGCGGCCTTTTGTTTACAAACACCGACTGATCGTCTGATCAAAATCTCGGAGAAGCGCGTATTAATACATAAACAATCAAAGGATTTACTTAGGAGAATATGTGTTAATTAAACAGTAAGCGAACACGCAAGGACAATATTTGTAAATTACACAGTAAGCGAACACACATCATCAGTTTCTGTCAGTGATCACATAATATCGAATTTATTAAAGGCATGCATGAGAGACTACTACTTCTAGCCAGGGACTCAGATATTATATAGACGAGTCCTGTTCTAGCGTAGTGTTGCATAGTGTTGCATTGTGCTGTTGGGTTTGTCACATTCCTAGCATTCCATTGAAAAAAACCATTATACCTCTGCACCGCCAAAAATGTCACATATTAATGATTTGCTGCAACTTTAACTTAAGTATGGATATTACTGCAGTGTAAGGTTCATACAGAAAAACTAATATTCCACTTGAAAAATCACCAGCAAAATGGGGTCACAAGATATTGTTTGTTTACTAAACAGGTAAAGGGTAAAGCTGTTTTCATTGATAGTTGCTCACAAGTGTATGCATAGATTCTAAATTTCGAAAACGTTCATCAGTGATCCAGTAAAACTTATTAATACGTTTCTTTTACATACAACAACAAAATAGAATAGAAATGGGCAGGTTTCCCTCTACTTATAATGCCCATTTCCATCAAAAAAGGAGGGATTACCTTTTATTATAGGAACTACACCTCGGAGGTTTACATGCAATTTGTAGTGATAAACCTAGATAGGACATGTCGGAGTTGTAATCAAGAATTGGCCCAAGCCATATCAATATTTAAACTCACAGTTAGAAATATGGAAATGGCCTCAGTATGCTATATATACATCATGTTGTATGTAGCACCACACGTACTATATGATAAATTATGAAGATGCGTAATAGGTTTGTTGATGTCTTGCTGAATATGTGCACCACTCCACACTACAGATATTGAGTTTAGCACCGTTTCCTATTAAGTTCCCATCTTTACTAGCGCTTGTTTAGTACCGTGAGGCCACTAGCACTTGTTTAGTACCGTGGTGCCACTAGCATTTGCTTAGTACCGTGGTGCCACTAGCACTTGTTTATTACCGTGGTGCCACTAGCACTATTTTAATACCGTGGCGCCACTAGCACTTGATTAGTACCTTGGTGTCACTAGCACTTGTTTAATACCTTGGTGTCACTAGCACTTGTTTAATACCGTGGTGCCACTGACACTTGAGCCGTAAATATTAACAAAACAAACGGCCCAAGAGGAGGGCCTGTATCGCTCTACTGGCTTTATGGAGTCTGTGGTTGGGGGTGGGAGGTAAAGTAGTTGTTGTGGCACTTATGACAAAACCCTTTGCCCTGCCCTGAACAAAATGGCAGTCGAACATATAACTAAATACTGCACATTCCCCAAGTTGTACCCATGTAGAGGGACCACTTTACACAGGAGGACATATTCCGTTTTATATATATTGTGCCCCGAAACCTTAAATGACCATAGCAAATTAGAATTAAATGCATTCACATTTGGACAATATATGCATTTTTTACCTGATTACCTCCTAGGGAGCCCCAGAGGATGGAGCCAAAAATGAAATATTATTGTGCATCTGCACATCCTTAACTAAGAAATACACCACACATAAACTTGAAATCTATATAGGAGGACAAACCGCAAATGTTGTTCCTCGAATCCCTAAATGACCATACCAAACTAGAATCATAACCATTCATATCTGGACAAAATGAGTATTTTCTTTGTGGATTTTGACCCGATTACAAACCCAATGGGCCCCAGTGGGAAGAGCCAAAATCCGAGACATTATTGCGCATTTACATATCCTAACTAAGAAATTCACCACCCATGAACTTGAGATACCAAAGGTATAGTAGGAGTAATCATCATAAGGCCGAAACTCTATAATAGTAAATTACTGCAAGCTCTCCAAATTGTACCCCCGTAGGGGGACCGCTATATGCAGGAGAACAAAACTTGTATTGTATATGCTTTGTCTCGAGTCTCTAAATGACCATACATAATTAGAATCAAATCCATTCACAGTTGGACAAGATATGTATTTCCTTCTGATTTTTGACCCAATTACCCCCAAGGGGGCCCAGTGGGCGGAGACAAAATCCGAGACCTTCTTGCATGCCCTTAGGTCATAAAGAAAGTGGGATTTGAACCCACGACCGCAGGTTCTCAATATAGCATATTGCATATGTAAGAAAATCAAGGGTCATACGTCTGGTGTTACTGATTTGATCCGGCTGGTTTTCAAACTTGTCCGAGCTTACATTAATATTAGTTTAAACTTATTTATTTTACATCGATTGTTACGAAAGCTCTATGAACTTATTTGAATCACTCTCGATGTCTTCCTGGGTAGGACCAGTACTAAACAATGCAGATAAAGTGTCTTGCTCAGGGACACAACGCATATGTCAATGACGGGAATCGAACCCACGACTTTTGAATCATGGGTACAACGCTCTACCACTAGACCACAGCGCTCCACTTACATTAATATTAACAATCAGTCCAAATTTGGTAAAGATCAAATAATAAATGAAGATGCTAGAGTGTTCACAAGGCATATAATGGCATTTTTCACCAAAGCAAGGGCCATAACTCCGGTGTTATTGATCCGATCCGGCTGTTTTTCGAAGTTGTCCACGCTTTTATTGATAATAACAATCTTTGCACGTGTGATAAAGAACAAATAATAAATAAAGGCGCTAGAGTGTTCACAAGGCAACATATGGCATTTTTCAGAAAACCAAGGGCCATAACTCCAATGAAACTATTCCGATCTAACTGTTTTTCGAACTTGTCTGCGATTTTATTGATATTAACAATATGTGTGAGTTTGGTAAAGATAAAATAGTAAATTAAGGTGCTAGAATGTTCACAAGGCAGAAAATGGCATTTTTTTAGAAAACACAGGGGCCATACCTCAGTTGTTACTGATTCGATCTGGCTAGTTTTCGAACGTTTCTTAGCTTTCATGGATATTAACAATCTTTGCAAGTTTGGTAAAGATCAATAAAAAAATGAAGGTGCTAGAGTATTCACAAGGGAATATATGGCATTTTTCAACACATCAAGGGCCATAACTTCGGTGAAACTAATCCGAACTTGCTGGTTTTCGAACTCATCTGCGCTTTTATTAATATTAACAATCTGTGCAAGTTTGGTGTTAGAGTGTTCACAAGGCAGAAAATGGCATCCGAAACTTATCCGAACTGGCTGGTTTTGACTTATCTGCGCTTTTATTATTATTAACAATCTGTGCAAGTTTGGTGCTAGAGTGTTCACAAGGCAGAAAATGGCATTTTTTCAGAAAAAAAACAAGAGCAATAACTCTGGTGTTACTGATTTGATCTGGCTGATATTTTAAACTTGCCCAAGCTTTCATTGATATTAACAATCTGTGCAAGTTTGATAAAGATCAAATAATAAATGAACGTGCTGAGTGTTCACAAGGCAAAATATGACATTTCCAGCAAATCAATGGCCATAACTCTGGTGAAACTAATCTGATCTGGTTGGTTTTCGAACTTTTCTGAGCTTTCATTAATATAAAGACACTGGCAAAGCTTGGTGAAGATCCGATTAATGATGAAGGCGTTAGAGTGTTCACAAGGCAACGTCGACGACGACGAACGACGACGACGACGACGGACAACTCGCCATCGGCCAGTAGAGCTAAAAATGATTTAAATTTCCTACATGAACTTAACCAAGCTGGTGTACAGATGCAGAGGTACTTTGTGTGAAGCAAATATGTGATTACCATGTGTTTTCAAGAAATAACACTAATTTAACCAATACTAATTAAGACATTCAAAGTATGGTTATAACGGAGAAAAACACACGGTTTAATCAATTTCAAAGCTGGCAGAATCATTCAAATAATATAGCTATAAAGCAGCTCATGCTTTAACGGTAAATCATTCAACTGCAACCACATTCGGTACTAGGTTAGACACGTTTTAGGCTTTTAGAAAGGTTTTCTTTATTTTATAACTTGCGTCGTCCCGTTAGTGTTTCGATGCATATTTTGAAAACATTAATAATATATAGAATAGATGTAGATACACCTATCTTTAAAGGGACTACAGTAGCACTATATATAGACGACCCGATGTACGATTTTACGATAGGGAACATAGAGGGTTTAGTACTTCCGGTAGTGTCCGATTTTAGGAGTTGCATAAGTAATATAATAGAGACTAGAGCGCAGGTTCAGAAAAAACTCATGCTTATAGAAAAGTAAAGGCTCCTGCAGTCATAGGTGATATTTCTCGAGCGGAGTTTATAGAAGCACAAACTCAAGATGATTCATTAGAATAATAGATCATTGTAGATTGAAGACTAAGCAGGGTTTAGTTACGATGTGTAAAAGGGTTCGGTAGTTCTAAGTTTGTGCATAGGAAGAGTTTATTGGACAGAGAATTTGAAGATAGTGGTGGTAGGCAGTTTCACCAACTAGTACCTACCCAATATAGAAAAACAGTGCTTAAGGTAGCCAATGGGTCAATTATGTGAGGTCATTTGGGCGTAAAGAAAACATCAGATAGAGTAATGGCCGAGTTTTATTGGCCAGGCGTTAGTGGAGATGTAACCAGGTATTGTAGGTCCTGAGATGTATGCCAAAGGACAGTACCAAAAGGTCGAGTGATCAAAGTACATTTAGGTAAGATGTCAGTAATAGATAACCCATTTAAAGTTGGATAGACAAAAAAGGTATATCTCAAACATGGTAGACTACTATGCAACAGAGGCAGTCGCATTGCCCTAAATCGAAACAGAGAGAGTAATTGAGGCGTTCAGTAGGATAGGTGTACCAGAGGAAATGCTGACTGATTGTGGGTCGCAGTTTACGTCCGAACTTATGGCTGAAATAAGCAGGTTAGTGTCTTTGCGTCAAATCCCGACAACACCGTATCAACCTATGAGTAATGGGTTAGTCGAATGATTTACGGAACGTTAAAGCAAATCTTACGGCGTCTTTGTACGGAGAGACATAAATATTGGGGCAAGTATATCAATGCTTTGTTGTTTACATTTAGAGAGGTGCCACAAGAGAGTTTAGGATTTTTTGCCATTTGAGTTATTGTACGGTAGATCAATTAGAGGCCCAATGAGCATTCTTAGAGAGATGCGGGCAGGTGAAGTAGTAGTGATGAGGTTAAGACGACATACCAGTATTTGTTAGATCTTAAGGAGAAACTAGACGAGACTTGTATTTCTACTTTTGTAGGACAGCTCAGTCAGTTAGTTAAGGCAAGCACTAAGTATAAGCGGTATTATGACCGGAAAGCTAAAACTAGGAGATTTAAGATAGATAACCAGGTGTTAGTGTTACTACCGACCAACACTAACAAGCTGTTATTAAAATGGACAGGGCGGTTTTACGTTAGAGGGATAGTGAACACTATGGATTATCATATCGAGATAAATTTAAAGTTGAAGACCTTTCATGCGAAGATGCTGAAAGAGTATATTAGTAGAACCTATAAGGTGCAACGCTGGGTGTAGACGGTCCCCGTACCTGGACAACATGGCCAGGTGTTCGTAGAAGCAACAAACACCGGGACACATGTTCGGCCCGTCATCAGACTTCGCTGGGGGAAAATCTCCACACAACCTCGTTGGAATCATCGCGTCATCAACCCTCATAGAACGCTTTTGATGACAATCAACGCTCACTGGAGTCGCGCTTCATGTTCATCAACTCACGCGTATCAGATACATCGCGTTAGATCATACTTCTTTGTAACGTTACTTATCATACATACTGTTATAACTGCAACAACACGTTCGTGTCCTTTGTAGACAGTCAACGTACTCAGTATTTGTGAACGTCTGATAACAGTCTTTTTCATCTTTTATCTGCGTATTCGTTTCTTTTGCTTTGATAATTGCATATATATTTAACATGTTTCATTAAACTTATGTAAATGCAGTCAATGACATTAATTCTTTCCCTGAGTTAGTCCCTATCACTAGGGCCATCTTGAAACAATGTGGGTTGCACTAAAACTGGAATGTGGGTAGTCCTAAAACTGGAGTGTGTTAAGTACTACAACTGGTATGTGCGTAGTATTAAATCTGGAATGTGTTAAGTATTAAAACTGGGATGTAGGTAGTACTAAAACTGGAATGTGGGTACTTCTAAAACTGGAATGTTGGTAGTACTAAAATTGGGATGTGGGTAGTACTAAAACTGGAATGTGTTAAATACTAAAACTGGGTCGTGGGTAGTACTCAAACTGGGATTGCCGCTGTGAATACGCGTGTTCATTTTTATAATATAGTACATACATGTACTTGTTAATTTTGAAATGGTTTAAGCCACGGAACACATTGTGTAAACATTTAAATCTGTGTTTCTGTGTTTTTGTAAGTTGTAAATGGATGACTAGTTCCTGCTGATAAAGCAGCTAATAATATAATTATTGTTTGACGCTTGCTATCTAGGTCTATGTTTTATCTCTGGAACTCGGTAGCACTTATTCGTATACTCCGGTTTAATCTTCTGAGGATGATGATTTTCCCATTGTGCACTACTTTCAAGGCTGGGTAGACGATAAATAAAACAAACTGCCAACTACATATATGTACTGGATAACTAAATTACATAAACAGCCTTACAAAGCCCGTCTTTTCGAATGATAATGCATGCAACACTACTAACATCTCCACTCTTTCAACGTATTGTCTTACTGGCGGTAAATATCACGTTAAACAATATTGTTTTAAAGCTTGTTAAACTCTGGGATTAATTTGTTTGGTAAATTTAAAATTCAGGAGACGATTTTGATAAAATGTACAATACACGCAAAATGTCACCGATAAGTTCTTATGAATTCTCTACACTATATACAACCTTAACATATCACCTTTTCAAAGACAAGCTTATTTCTCTCATTCAAAAATCTTTCTGCAGAGAAAAGAAATTGACCTGTAATAATACTAAAGGTTTTTTTACTAATGGCAGTTTAGACAATTGCACTATGTGGACTTTGTGAAGCATTCATTCTCATCTTATTTAATATTTTGGGTCAGCACTCGAACTACCCCATATAGCAAGTTGTTGGTATCACTATGGGTACGAATTGTGCACCGCTTGTCGCAGATTTGTTATTGTATTGCTCCGATACTCAGGCAGATGTAGTTGAAGAGTTTAATGACACCTCTTGGTATACTGAACATTGACAATCATTTCCTTTCTACTGTAGTTAATACAATCTATTTTACGAAACTGCAACTCAACAAAGCTTACATCTCTTTTATTAATATACATATATCTAATGAAACTTGCGAAATAATTAGTAAACTCTATGACATGATGATTTTAATTTTGATTTTTTTAATTATCCTCATTTAGATGGCGATGTTCTCCGAGCTACTTCTTATGAGGTCTGTGTTTCTCAACTTATTCGTTTTTTCTAGAGCTTGTAGTTGTGTTGAGGACGTTAATATTGTCATATTTTTTAAAACTAACAAGCATCTCCAGCAGGGCCGCCGTTATTATCAACTTAAAAAAACCCACTTGCAATATTTTTCTATCGTAACCAGATCTACTTTTAAAATATAAAAGTATGTTAAAGATACAGAGTCTCTATATCAATCGATTTCTTCTTTATAGGTGTGTCTTTATTTGTAACTTCATGTTCACCAGCTCATGTCGAAATCGGGTATTTAAGCGTAAAATTATAACGCAGGACATCATGTATTGTATAGACATCAACCAGTGCACATCGTACCTGTACACAGGTAACATTATGATTTACAGAAGAAAAAAGAGTTGTCTCTTTTGGGACTCGAACGCACGACCTTCTGATTTCAAGTATAATAACCTCCTATTAAGAGGCATAATAACTTAACCTATCTGAACGCAACTCAAGATGAAAATAAATATATAGTCCATCCTGTCGCACGTGTAAATTAACATTGCCTGGTGTAATATTATATGTTATCAATATGAAACTAATTTTCCGCCTCAAAACAACCATATCTCGACTTGTTTTTTAGCGTTTGTCGAGTTTGTGTGTGCGCTAGTTATTACGTAATGCCTATTTAGTGTTAAAAAAGCTACAGGATATCAATAAATAGTGGTCTAGTGGATAAACGCCAATCATACAAGCGCAACATCTGTGGTTCAAATCCGGTTCCGGACAATTGCTTTTTTATTATCACATATATGTATTCTGAAGCCGTATATTTATCGATGTTACCTGTACGACGGCTAAATACAAATGTGATATTTTACGCATCGATTTCGGCTTATATACCGACTTTTGGGGTGTTCGCCGATTTGAAACTACTTCAACTTGACTCATTCATAATCATGAGTTATTACCGGTTGAAATAGACTCTGTAGCTTTAAAAAACTCTTCTGCGACAAGAACTATCATAATCTGACTTCTATGGTTATATGATTTACATACTTCGTAAGATCCTTGGTCATAATCTCTCACACAATCTTTATTAAACATTTTAAAACGATTATCAAAATAGTTTATGATCCTATCATTTTGCAACGTACTGCATGTTTAGTGTTTGACAAATTTGCAGTTCGCCACTATGCTTTCCTCTTTGATTGTGCGATGACAGGACATATTGTGGACGACTACCGAAATCCTCAAAGGACGGTAGCGTTTGATGGACGTCCTAAATCGTGCCTAGTCGTATCGGTAACGGTTTGTTCTCTTGTTGCTATGGCTTCTGCCAAGTCACTGAGTACTTAAGTTTGTGGTTTTCTAGGCGTTATTACATTATATATACATGACCATTTATGTGTTTTACTTATAGTGCTCATTAATGCTGCCCTGTTGTTAGAGAATATAACCTGGCGGGGATATCTTTATGTATACTGTCCCGTTTAATTGTATGACAGTATGGTAAGAGTGAGGTATGGTGCACCCTAGAACCTGGTTTAAACTCCCAGGGGTCTTTCTTGCCACTGACCGTTTCAAGACGGCAGCCCTGTTGTAAACCATTTTATGTTTGGAATGTCATGTATTGCTTTTTATTCATCAGTGTATTAGTGTGAGTCTCTGTGATTGTTTGAGGTCCATGAATGCTACATGTCCTGTTCAAGAAATATAAAAAAGATCGGACAGGGAAAGTAGCATTCAAGGACAACCACAAAACACAGAAACAAACACGCAAACAGACAAACAAGAAGGCAAAAGTAATATTCAATGCAAACGACATCACAAACACAAAATGGTTGACAATAGGGCTACCGCCTTGGAACGGCCAGTGGCAAAGTAGGCCACTGGGGTTTAAACCGGTTCTAGTGTGCACCAAACCTGACACTTACCCTACTGTCATCCCATTAAAACAGGACAGTGTAAATAAAGAAATCCCCGCCATGATCTAATCTCTAACCAACAAGGCAGCGTCAATAGGCAATATAAGTAAAACACAAATATGCTCGTGTAAATATAATACAAAAAACAATAGCCTAGAAAGCCACAATGAAGGTACTCAATGACTTGGCAGAAGCCAGAGCAACAAAAGAATAACCCATTAAGGGCACGACCGACACGAAAGATCATAGACAAACATCAAACGCCACCGTCCCATTTGGCTTAAGGTAGGCGTCATCTTAGGGTCTACAGCCTGTCCGGTCATCGTACTGTTAAATAGGAAAGCATAGTGATGAACTGTAAAAGAGTCCACAACCAAGCATGCGGTACGTTGCAAAATGATAGGGTCATAACCTCTTTTGATACACTTTTTAACAAGTTTAACAAAGATAGTATGAAAGTGATCATGACCAAGAATCTTACGAAGTTTATAAATCACATCACCATAGAAGTCAGGTTGTGATAGTCCTTCTTGCAGAAGAGTCCTTAAATTACTTTTAAATTTGGAAAGAAGATCAGGGTTACGATAATAACATTTTGCAAAGGTTTTACGAAGTTTATGGTAACGGTAACCCTGATTGAGTAGCTTTTTAGTTATACAAAATTACGAATATTAAGTCCTCAACTCGTGTACAAGCTCTTGAAAAACGAATAATTGAGACACATACACCCCATAAGAAGTTGCTCGGGGAACATCCCGATCCAAGTGGGGATAATTAACAATGTCAAAATTAAAATCATCTCTCTTGTCATAGATTTTGCTAATTATTTCACCATTTTCAATCGAGAGATCTAAATCAAATAAAGAAGCGTTATTATCAGATATATTAACTTTGTTAAGTTGAAGTTCTTTAGAATAAATATTATTAACCATAGTTGGAAAGAAAGGGTTGTCAATGTTCAATATGTCATCCAGATACCGATAGGTGTCATTAAAGGCTTCAATAACATCTGCCTGGGTATCTGGTGAAAAACTCAACATGAAATCTCTTTCATAGCAAAATAAAAACAAATCTGCGACAAGTGGTGCACAGTTCGTACCCATAGGGATACCAACAATTTGTCCATAAACGGTGGTTCCATACCTGACGAAAATATTATCTAATAGGAAAATGAGTGCTTCACAAACTTCATAGCAAGTCCACATAGTATAATTGTCTAAACTGTCGTTAGTAAAAAACGCTTTAATATTATTACATGCCAAAAATATAGAATTTTCTCTAGCGAATGTTTTATGAATAAGAGAAATTAACTTCAACTTGAATATCTACTTTCAGGATGGGTGTTGACTTGAGCACTTACCGTAGCCGAATAGGCACCTTTCGGCATGGGTCGGGACTGGATGTCGTTTTACTGCGGGTATTTGTAAGCTACAATGAGTGCCTAAAGATGATCGGGGCGGTGACATTTGTTGGCTTACTTTTACTGATGGCGGGAATTGAGACAAATCCGGGACCATTAAACCAACCTACGGCTAGTGGAGGTACGATAGGAACGTTTCATATCAGTTGTGATTTACTATCATCACAAGCATACGTATTCGCCAGAACACATAAGGGTCGTCTTAAAAGTATTGCTAATGTCACATCTTCTTTTAAGCTGAAGGTTGACCCGCCTGTATAGTCAGTATGAGTCAGTATGATAGCCTTTAGTAATCTACAGCATGGCCACAAGTATGGGCAACTCGCCTGTATTGTGTTTATAAATGTTGGTTACACTAATTATTAAAACAATTTAATATTCTCATCAAATAACATTGTTTTGGACAAGTGTGTCAATAAATGCACACTGAGCTTCCATCTTTACTTAAACGGGGGTACATTAAAAAGAGTATGATAATGGACCTTTGGAAACGGCCGAAAACGACACATGCTTTGGAGCGTAACCTGTTTTAAAGAAAGCTATGAAATGTTCAATTTAACACGTACACGTGGTCAAATATAAAAATGGAACATTAACGGTTTCCTGTTATACAGCATAATAATTAAAGGCCAGGGTTGAGTATTAAAACCTCAAAATGGCCCCAGAGAAACTTTTCTGGTTAGTTTATGCATTATGCTGCTCAGAGAGGTTTAATCACGAAGTTCTAAATATTTAAGCATTTTTAAACCATAATATTTGGCCTGTAAATACACGAAACATTACTCTATACAGATATATCCAACTAATTACATAATGTATTTATTTTCCATATTTTCTAGAACAAAACTTTTATTCCTAACTGTCAAATGTATCAGTGATTGGTAACAATGCTGAAACCCTTATCTTGAAGCGGACGAAATGCTAACTGACTACAGTGTATACATAATGGTGGTAGGGCCTACCGAACGCTGTTTTTAAGTATAAATTACAATAACTCTTATCCGCCCATTGAGGAATTCCCAAGTTATAAATAGCTGTCACGCAATGCACATCGGAACACTCACGTTAAAATATAGAAATATATCAAAGATACAAGAAATGCAACTCGGGATTTCAGTTCATGTAATTTATGTAATGTAAACTTAATTCCGTTTAATATTCAAGATAAATATTGATATGCTTTGTACTAAAAGGTTTAAAGTTAGTTAGCGAAAGGACGAACCTGTGCTAATGTAGATTTTTTAATCACAGTACATGTTTAACACAATATTCATCAAGCTGAAGTTCCGCTTTCCGGTTTCAGTACTGTATTTATTGTAAACATTTTTCATCCTAAGTAAATACTATAGTATTATAAAGGAGAAATCCACGAGTTGCGATTCTCTATTCCGTTAGTATACATTGAGAGTTTGAGTCTAACCCAGGCACAAATATGTTCAATGCTTTCTTTAATAAATCCGAAAATGTGTTAAGTTTTGTTTGTGTGTGTAGATCACTGTTTTACTCGCTAGTTCTCATCTAACGGATTACTCATACGCCGTTTTTAACCAGTTAGCTTATATGTAACTTATAGCCGATAGGCCACTGGTTACGTCGCGAAATAGAAGAAACAAGTTGCCATATGTGAGCGGTGTCTGTGATATGTCCTCATTATGTGGTTTGAGTGGTGTCTGTGATAGGTCCTAATTATATGGTTTGAGTGGTGTCTGCGATAGGTCGTAATTATGTGGTTTGAGTGGTGTATGTGATAGGTCGTAATTATGTGGTTTGAGTGGTGTCTGTGATAGGTCCTACTTATGTGGTTTGAGTGGTGTCTGCGATAGGTCCTAATTATGTGGTTTGAGTGGTGTCTGCGATAGGTCCTACTTATGTGGTTTGAGTGGTGTCTGTGATAGGTCCTACTTATGTGGTTTGAGTGGTGTATGTGATAGGTCCTACTTATGTGGTTTGAGTGGTGTCTGCGATAGGTCCTAATTATGTGGTTTGAGTGGTGTCTGTGATAGGTCCTACTTATGTGGTTTGAGTGGTGTATGTGATAGGTCCTACTTATGTGGTTTGAGTGGTGTCTGCGATAGGTCCTACTTATGTGGTTTGAGTGGTGTATGTGATAGGTCCTACTTATGTGGTTTGAGTGGTGTCTGCGATAGGTCCTAATTATGTGGTTTGAGTGGTGTCTGTGATAGGTCCTACTTATGTGGTTTGAGTGGTGTATGTGATAGGTCCTACTTATGTGGTTTGAGTGGTGTATGTGATAGGTCCTACTTATGTGGTTTGAGTGGTGTCTGCGATAGGTCCTAATTATGTGGTTTGAGTGGTGTCTGTGATAGGTCCTACTTATGTGGTTTGAGTGGTGTATGTGATAGGTCCTACTTATGTGGTTTGAGTGGTGTCTGCGATAGGTCCTAATTATGTTGTTTGAGTGGTGTCTGTGATAGGTCCTACTTATGTGGTTTGAGTGGTGTATTAGATAGGTCCTACTTATGTGGTTTGAGTAGTGTCTGTGATAGGTCCTACTTATGTGGTTTGAGTGGTGTCTGTGATTGGTCCCAGTTATGTGGTTTGAGTGGTGTTTGTGAGATATCAGCGGTATGTATGAGAGATCTTAATTTTGATGGTGTCTGAGATAGGGCCTTGGTATGTGTGAGAGATCCTTGGTTTATGTGAGATGTGTCTATGATAGTCCTTATTCTATGTTAGAGGTTCGCATTTGAATGGTGTGTGTGAGAAGTCATCGGTATGTGTGAGAGATTCTAATTTTGATGGTGTCTGTGATAGGTCCTTGGTATGTTTGGGAGATCCATGGTATATGTGAGATGTGTCTATGATAGGTCCTTATTATATGGTAGAGGTCCGCATTGGAATGGTGCGTGTGAGAAGTCATATGTATGTGTCGAGGTCCCGATTCTGAGTGTTTGTCTTTCTCGGAGCGCGAACACTACGCATCATTTATTATAATACAATATTTGACCACACCCTAAGATTCATCAGTATATAGCCCATCATGTTGCATTTGTGCAAACCCTGCGTGTTTTAAAACTTTATTTTATCAAATTCAAACTAGTTATAATAAAAAATAACAGGTGTTGAACATGACCTAAGATGTATTAGTATATAGTCCGTCATGTTGCACAAGAATTAACTCTGCGTGTTTTAAAACAATATTTGCTCAAATTCAAACTAGAATTCAGTCTCAGACTTTTTCTCGACTTTTCGTTGGGTATTTAATAAATATGTGCGCGTTTGCGCTTGTTATTGTGTTATAACGTATCTACACATATTTGTGATGTAGTGGTTATCACCAGGTCTTGAAGAGCGAAACTAATTCATCCGTGATAATTATATAAAATTGAATACTGCCCCTTTTGCATTATATTGTACACGCGGACGAGGACGACCATGCTATGAAGTTAAATACCAAATCCACGCTATGAAGCTGAATACCAAAGCACGCGGTAGTTACACGTAACGGACACTGGATGCTTAAAAATGCGTGACCTTGATCCGGGTTGCTCATGTAAAGGACACTAGGTTTCGAGAGCAGATGAGAAAAATTTTATATTCTAAATAAGATAAGCAACCAAATTTCGAAGGACATCATTGTTAAAGAAACTAACCCGCCAAATAACGGCAACATAACACTGTAAACCTGTTCATCCAAATTCTGTCCAGGTTTTCGGGTCATATAATAAAGTGTATGTGCTGATCAAAAGTTTAAATTTAGTCAAGGGTTCTTGAAATATCCATGATTGAATATGCGTAAAATGAATTATGAACAGGTAACTCTTACAGTGAAAATCCTACCAGCGGCACGAAACAGAATTTGCGGCATTTGTCGATTTATTTATAACGTTTACCAAAATAGACGACGAGGAAGGTCCATTGATGTCATACTTTTCTTGTCAATTTCAGCAACCCGATAATCAGGTGTTTTTTTTTAGAATTGATTGTTAACAACTGAACTATTAAATTAAATTTTTATCTTTTCATAAAGTCAAAAATGTCATTATGGCTGTGCCCCGGGTATCCAAAGTTTGTATATGGAGATTGGTCACGATTTACAACGAAATATAGGGGAAAATGTGCAAAATCGTCTTCTCCAAATAGAGTTCCAATATACTGCCAACTACATCAGCTTATGGTCCGCTACCAAGATTGTTCGAATGGTGAGCCTGGGGTCAAAACTGGCCCAGCCTCGGGGATCACAGTTTTACATTGAATTATATAGAAGAATCTTTAAACTATCTTCTTTCCTGAAACTACAAGAGCCAGAGGTTTAATATTTTGCATTTTACATACTGTACTCTACCTTGTTTGTTCAACTCGAGATCATGGGGTCATATTTGACCCCACCCCAGGGACCACATGTGTTAAATAGACTTATATTGGAATAAAGCTTAAATATATAAACCAACCTTGTACACTAAGCATCCAATCAGCATCGCCCCGGGTCCTTCTCAACCTTTGGACATAGCCTCGTTGGTCATAACTTTGAAACCGTTGTGATCCCATTATATAACCATGCATACACTTAATGGGCATGAACAGTTGGATATAACCACCAAACCAGCAGCGGCCATTGGGTCTATCCTCACCTCTTGGGGAAATATTCCCTGGGTCATAACTTTGAAACTGATGAGATCCCTACCCGATAACCATATATACACTTTACTGAGCATGAACAGATGTATACAACAATCAAACCATCATCGAACTGGGGTCTGTCCCAACTCATGGGAAATAACCCCTGTGTCATAACTTGGAAACCGTTGAGATATCCACCATACATCCATATACATGTATACATGTATACACGTAATGGACACGAACAGACGGATTAAGCATTGGCCCTGTGGTCACATACCCTGAATAATATCTTACTGGGCATACACATATGGATACAACCAGCCAAGACCTGTTCCTAACCCTAGGTAAATAGCCCCTGTGTCATAACTTGGAAACCATTGAGATCTCCATCATGTAACCATATATACACTTAATGGGCATGAACAGACGGATACAACCATCCAACCAGCATTGTCCCTGTGGTCCAACTTAACTTGGAAACAGTTGAGATCCTCACCCTATAACCATATACATGTATACACTTACTTGGCTTGAACTCTTTAAGGCGGGCGCGGGAATTTGCGACAGGGCGCCATCGACTTTGTGTTTCAATTCTGTTAGGAAATTATAAAGTTGTTTGACAATTTCTTTCATCTTTTAAGCTTGTTGACAATTTTTTTATGTTTGTAAAGATCCGTACATTTATTTTGTTTTCTATATTCATTTGTATTTTTTACACTTGTCTGTGTACTATGTAGTTTACATGGGAAGTAATATCTATATCTATATTATGACTATTACATGACATCTTCATGAGTGACTTACTCATTGATACCCTTATACCAAGATGTTTGTTGCATTTCTTTGGAATTGTACATGTGATGTATGCAATGCTTTTGTCTAGTATATAGGATGTTTGTCATACAGCTACAGCTATACTCATCAATATTAACTAACGCTCGATATAATTTAAGCAAACACAAGGATACAACCTATTACACGCCCCGCCCCTCCCGTCCCTCCCACTCCATTGCTCCTCCCCTCTCCAACTCACCCAGTAAAATAATATGTGATGTATTAATGCAAGGACACCGAAGCCAGGATCAGAGGTTGGAAACAAAATCTCCCATACTATTTAAGTAGTCGAGCTATACACATAACCTTCAACATCTTATTTGAATCCGTTCTGTGCCTTTTTAAATAAAAAAAGGAAAGTTAGTAAAGGCGACGCATTAACGACTTTATATATCGATAAACTAGTCCCATAATGGTATTTAAAGATACTTACTGCATTTAATAGTATATTTCGTGTTTATTTGTAAATAATGCCACATCCAAATAGCTGATTTAATAGAGTATTACCGTCTCATTATTCACGTACATTTACATTGACACGATAATACATACAACAGAGATGATCTGAATCAGTCAGTTTGCTACGGTGTTCCGTCAGGGCAATCGACTTGATAACTTTCATGACTTTAAGTTGTTACAAGTCGATGTGCTATGGAACGATGGTACGATGGCGATAACGAGACGGACAATCGTACCGTCGTCATCGTACCATCGTGCCAGTGTACCGCTGTGCCATCGTACCATGGTACCATCGTGCATCGACATGTAAACGTCGATACGCGATAGTACGATGGCCCTAACGGAACACCGTAGTTTGCGCATCGTACCATAATTACGTTATGTACTATTTAATATGAACTTGTGGTGCCACTAACCAAATGACGTCTACTGTTTGTTTACTGACCTGAAGGTTGAGGATGCTAGCCCCATACGCTAGCCCCATATGCGGCCAAACAATGGTATTACGTTAACGATTTCAAAAATAGTATACAGACTTACTATCGCATTAAACTGATTGATTGATTCCTATAATTCTACACGTAATTATACTTTGAAACAATATATATATATGCCTGTGTGACGTGATATATGTCTAGGCGTAACATGCAAGGCAGCTGATTCTGACAAGGACGCGCATTGTATGCGTGTGAAGTTGGATCTGCGTCTGCATTCTGTGTTCACCATTCGATTCCAGCTCTGCGTTCAACATTAGGACCCAGTCCCGCGTTCAACATTCGGACCTAGTTCTGCGTTCATCATTCGAACCCAGTTCTGCGTTCAACATTCGAACCCAGTTCTGCGTTCAACATTCGAAGTCAGTTGCTGCGTTCAATATTTAAATCTAGTTCGGCGTTGAACATTCGGACCCATTTCCGCGCTCAACATTCAAAGTCAGTTCAACCTTCAACATTCGTACCCAGTTCCAAATTCAACATTCGAAGCCAGTTCCGCGTTCAACATTCGAAGCCAGTTCCGCGTTCAACATTCGGACCCAGTTCTGCGTTCAACATTCGAATCCAGTTCTGCGTTGAACAGTCCGACCCAGTTCAGCATTTCAATAACGTTTCTTTTGTAATGATATCATTATAACATGCAGCTAAGTCGATTAAAACAGCACTGTTCATACCATTATATACAGACAGACAACTTTGTTTTAACATTTAGCGGTTAACGGATTCCACTAAACGTTATAAAATTATGTTAAATTGTATAACATTTTGCGTTTAGTATTTTTTATCAGTTAGCGGAAGTTTTAACATTTAGAGTAAGCTATTCTAACATTTAGTGGAAGTTTTAACATTTAGCGGAATTTTAACATTTAGCGGTGCAACACCGATATGCGATTCCCACTTCATTACGTGGACGCCGCTTTATCTTTAAGACCCCAAGGAAGTCGCATCTTGGCTTACATGGCAAAACGGGGTACCTTGGGGTCTTCATTTTAATCTACTTAATCTGCCTTCAGTGTCCCCAACCTTTAATTTTATCGATATATATTTGATTTGATATGCATAAGATATCGTTTGTATATTTTTGCGGCGTTTAAATTGTGTGTAAGACGTAAACATATCCATTAGCACGAACGCCGCTCCTGACCGAAAACATAAGACCTGCCTTCTTTGTGACGTCATAATTTATTCATCCGAAAACCCGCGCCATTGTTCAATTATACGTTCACTGTTTAACGCGCTAAGTTAGAGTAAATTATTAGCCGGAATAATTTCATTATCTTAAATTGTTCATGCTTATGATGGAGCGGGTCGTTGGAATAGTATGAGTCGCCATACGTGACTATATGTTGTAAAATAAATATATACGTTGCGTGTAATACAAATATATATGATACATACATATATATATGCTACTCCGAAATATATATATTATGTCCCTAAAATATGTATTTTAATAGCAAATATATATGTTACTCCAAAAAAAAAAAGATTGTCCCAAAAAATGTATTCATGTAAACTTTATTATGACAAATAAACAAATATATATGTTACTCCGAAAAATATATTCTAAACATATTGTCTCTCTAAATATATAACTGAAGATATGAATGTGTATATAATTTCGAAAAATAAATATTCTCTCTAAAACAAAATATATTGCATACACAAATATATTCTATCTCAAATAAAATATATTGCTGACACAAATATTGATGCATTATCGAAAAATAAGCATTTGTTTTGAAAATAAATACGTTAGCCCAAAGCATTCCGCGTGAAGAAAAACTACTTCTCGGACGTATATTTTATATAAAATAAATATTTGTTTTGGAAATATATACGTTAGCCCAAAGCATTCCGCATGATGAAAAAGCACACGTTCTCGTAGCCGTCAATTAAAATAACGACAGACATTACCCACTACACGGCAAATAAAGACATTCACGTCATAAGACTTGTATGGAATTGTTTGCAGCCATTAATATACTGTGTTTGCAGATTGTGTATATGTATGTACTTTTACTGAGGTTTAATCTGTGATTTTGAAACTGAATAGCAATCACTAAGTTTGCTTTATTGTTTGTAACAGCGCTAAACGTAACACTTCCGCTAAACGTAACAACCACCGCTAAAGGTAACAATTACAACGCTTACGGTAATAACCTCCGCTAAAGATAACACTCACCTCTGCCGCTAAAGGTAACAACTTTTCATATTAAAAGGTACCAACTGTCTACGCTAAAGGTAATAACGTTTTTCAAAATCTACAGTTTCAATGAAAAAACAGCTGGCAGGCAAACACAAAACACGCTTTACATTTGAATTCCGCATATCCCATTCCCCAATATGCGCCCTTCTGAATAATTCTGGATAATGTAATAATATTTTTATCGACCGATAATGTAAAACTTTTCGGAGAAAGGGTAAAACAAGGTGAACAATGGAGCCTATTGCAAAATCTGCGATAGATAATTTTCACATTTGCTACCTGGACAACTCCAGAGCACTTCCGAAACCACAGCGCCTTCGGCGCGCAAACAACTCACAAAATCAATTAATTTCCTTTTCACGTCGACTCTCTTTTCAGATAGGCTTTTGCTAAAGGTTTCGGACACATTGCGATAGTGCGCCTGGAAATCACGTGCAGGCTACAAACCTGCGGCACGTGACGTCGACAGCAGAATCAAATACCATTCGCAACATCTCCCGATCACTTCTTTGAAGCATATCCCGAATATATCTAGGTTTCCATATCGGTTAGTCATACTAGCATGGCTCTACTTAGATTCCCGCCAAAAGTTTGCAAGATCAAAGTTATCATCAAAGTTTTGCAATGTCATTTAGCCGATTGCTCCAGCAATAGTTTATTAAATGAAAGCAGTGATAAAATATTCATTGTATTGTAAATAAAAAACACGCAACGCAAATCATTCATCAACACGTGTTGTTAACGGCCATATTGTGTATATAGCAACAGTGAATTATTTTCTGTCCCGTTGCCTTTAGGTTAGCAAAATGTCAAGATGTTTAACACACCGATCCGTCGAAATACACACGAGGCATGATCCCGAATAATGAAGGGATTGACCGATATTCACGAATGAATTAAACACGACGAGATCGAATGAAAACACAAACATATTAAGAGAGGAAGAGAATTCAATTTTTTTTGCTGAGTAGTTCTCCGCCTACAACGGTCACAACGTGGAGTGCATTGGCAAGTGTTGACTATGTGATGGGGATTTACAGCCAGAGCTGGATACCTGACCATAGTTTGGTCGTATCTCGAGAAAAAAGGATTTTCCGGTACTAACTAACTAGAAAACTCTTGTTATCGAGATATTGTCTGACTAAGTTCCCACCATGGCCAGGTAGAAATATTCCAGCAGTAAATCCTCGGTGACATCAACATTTGGACGATCCTCAATGTCGAAAAAGCAGAAACATGTTCGGCAATTTCAGTGACCACCTGGAATTGGTGAAAGTGGTTTAGTGCATTTATAAACTAACGATCCAGTGGATCCGAATGAGAGATGACAAAGAGAATATCAACGTAGAATTCCCTTCGCAATCATGCCAAAACAAATTATGATCAACAACTTCAAAGGAGCGAGAAATAGATAATTTCTCATGTAGATTAGAAGCCAACGAAAAGCACTTTGTATTTGTTAGCTTCAAAATAATGAAATTATCGACTTCACACGATCATCAATCACAATTTTGGGGGTTCTGAAAACTGTCGCCGACACCCCGCCCCCTCCCAAGCTGTAAGTTGTACGCCTCTAGTCTTGGACGCCTACGCACAGGCGGCCATACCCAAACACGAGAGAGTCGGGCCCAGGACCGAACGGGTTTTTCGAAAGAGACTCCATATTGCAAGGGTTAATACTAGAGGTTTTCTCATTTGAAAATGATATATGAATTTGTATTCCTAATTTGAATTTATACGAGTAGTCAAGGATACTGTCTGCTGATTTGCATTTTAATTTGACAGGTGATATATGAATTTGTATCCCTAATTTGAATTTTTTATTTTATGCTTGGCATTAAAATAGTGGATTTTAGCATTCACATTTCTCGATACGGTAAACTCTGTTATTCGCTCGAGAACAACATATTCCACGATACTGTCTGCTGATTTGAATTTCAATTTGCTTTTCGTGAACTATGTCTGGCTTTTCCCACTGTAAGACGGTCTTTAAAGACCTAACAACTGCTATTCAGTTTTAATCAAAAATGGAAAATAAACATCAACAGATGAGAAGCTTTAATAATTTATGAATAAATTGGTAAAATGTGACTTTTGTGCGGTCAATTAATCAGTTTAAACTGAACATTTGTATATTTTCTTTACATTTGAGATAATATTGCCACACTATAATAGCACAGTTAACGAAAACTCACCGATACGCTTAAAAAATAAAAGAAGGCTTTCAATTGATATTAACAATGTAACATCTGTCAAAAGTGAACTGGTAAATTCCTCTGTGTTGCCACACAAACAGGAATATCAAGATTTGAGAAACAGTCTGCAAAAAAATGGCATCGTTTTCAGTATAATTGTTGTCGAGTTTGGAGATTATTCTATTGAACACACGTTTGTTTGAAATATCACACTAAATGCGTTTCTCCATATCGGAACTCTTTTACTCTTTCATTTGTCCAGGCATTCAAATCCACTGAATCTGACATCAGCAGAGTCAGACATCATTGATCTGAAACTATTGGTTCTTTCATGTCACAATTAAATCCCACAAACTAGACCGTGTCACTTCACTTGTACTGAGTGACGGAAACAAAATAGAGATATACTGCAATGAAAGTTCAAGTTGGCAGAACAAGTGGGATATCGTCCTTTTAAACTGAATAAGTCTCAGATACCAAATTTTGGAATTATCAACATCAGCATTTTAATACTCTTTTGAATGGAATTGTTTTATCATAAGAAGCGATATGACGGCGGAGTTGGCACACGTAACTCCAAAATCAGCATATTTAAAATCATAGAGGAACTGACTGCGTTGCGCAATCGTGTCATGGAGGTATGCCTTCTTTTAACCATGTTATCGGCATATGGCTGCAATTTGATGCATTTCTAATTTTCAATCTTTTCTTTTAAATAGTATTTAAGTTTTGAATGTATCTTATAAGCAATGGTTCGGTTTTGTATAAAAGTTACTTTCTTACGCCAAATATAAAAGTATCTCATTTTCCAATGTTGTGTCTTTAGAAGAAAAAATATTTATGCCTAATGTTGACCTGTCTTCATATTTCACTTTAACCGATAATGCATCTACATAGTTGACCAAAGTGCTTTCAAGTTACAGGTGACTGGTTTCTAGATATGAAGAGGCCAACTCATACTATTGATATTCCCACTGTTTACAACTGTGCATGAAGGCATTGTATATAGTATGTTGTGAGCATATTGTGATGTTGTTTTGTAAACTGGTTTATCTTGTTCAGTATGAGTGATTGATGAATGTTTGTTTTTCACAGTTCGTTTGAGTGATTTATGAATGTTTGTTTTTCACAGTTCATAACTTTGCACTCTGAGGTTCCCGCCTAATTCTGCATTTAACTTCACTCTTGCAAAAGCAGTCGTATTGGGCAGAACTCATACTTAGAAAATAGTTTTGCATTCACATTTTATTGAAAGCATTATTTTGGTTCTACAAACTCGGTAAGAATTGTTTACTGTTAATATATTATATGGATATGATATATTTACTACGCGAATTATATTTAATGAAATTAGATTTATCGAGTGTCATTAACTATAGATAAATTGTTTCAGGTTGCTTACTATGATATACAATAAAAGATGAAAACCTGCAAATCGGAATTGGGAGTGAATAATTAAAACCCCAACTAATCCCGTCAAAAATGGCGATCCCGTACGAGCCCCCAAATAAAACAGGCGGTGAAAAAATCGTTACTCAGTCATGACTCGAACCCAGTGACTATTGTTTACCGTAACAGCGCTCTAACCACGGAGCTATCGAGGACATACGGTTAGCTGCGCGAATGTAAACGAGTACAGGTAAACGGTGAATAATCGATTCCTAACCGTATGTCCTCGATAGCTCAGTGGTTGTCAACCCTTTTGTGTTTGTGATGTCTTATCTTGCCTTTTGTCCATCTTTATAGTTGTTCTTTGATTCGGTGTGTGTTTGTGGTTGACTGTCGTCCTTGAATGCTACTTGTCCTGTTCGAATTTAATATCTACCTTTAGCTAGACGGTTGTGAAGCACTTATATTATTAGATGATGTTTTCGTTCGGTATGGAACTACTGTTTACAGACACATTTTTGGTATCCGAATAGGTAGGAAATGTACACCTCTTGTCGCAAAATTTATGGCAAGACGGATGATTGTAATTCTGACATAGTTGATTTAAACATATTTTATTGCCAATATTTTACAAACAGAGCAAATATAAACATATATACGATAGACATATTATAATAACAAATGGGTTGGGTAACAAGTTCTACCAACATTAGATTAAACCCTTCCCAGTTAGCATTTTGAAATTGCGAATGTATATGGCTGAGAGTAATAAAATAAAATACAATGGCAAATACATTGATATAGAATAAAGCTGAATAAGTAAATAAAATATAAAGAGAAAACATAATAGAGAAAGAGAGAGGATAGAATAGTGAGAATAGTGAGAAAGACTAGTTTACCCCAATTTGAATTCAGTCAGTTTAAGAACGCCTGAACGCTATCTAGAAAACATTTTCAAAATATAGTGTACGCGCAAAGTACGTGTAGATTGTTGAAAAACAACAGAGACAGATTATGTAAACCTATGTGTTTCGCGTATATATGTTTGAACTGCTTCGAAGAGAGATTTATTTCCTCTGTCAGTTAACTGTTCGAGACCATAAAGGATTGTTCTTATATTTAACGGGTGTAAATGGCGGGTGGATTGAAAGAGTTGGAGCCGGTATGTGAAAAAAGTGTTACACTGGAAAAAATAATGTTCAGCATCTTCTACTTCAAATCCGCACTCGCAAACGGGTGAATCGCGTAAATGATTAAGGTATAAATCACTATTAAGATTACTACACAAATTCCTCATTTTGGCATGTAAAACAGAAAATAAACGTTGACCACTTAAGTAGTATTTTGGTACCTTTGTACTCGGAAATACAGATGTTAATAGTCTTCTCTTGAAAATTGATATAGATTCCGAGTTTCGTATTTCTACTGACAGATTATTCCATAGTTTAAGAGAAGACGGAACAAACGATTTGTTGTATATTTCAGTTCTCCTAGCAATAGTGGCATAGTTGTCGTTATTTCTGAGAGGATATGCACTGACATCTCCTACTAGCTGCGGAAAGATGTTTGAGATATAATTTGGAACGGATCCATTTTTAACATTATAGACTGAAATAAGTTTTTGCATTTTCCTTCTATCGGAAAGTGATACCCATCCTATTTCAGATATTAAACGATGTATGGATACTGAACGAGTCAGTCCCGTCACAATACGAGCTGCTTCAAATTGTAACTTTTCCAAGCTATCTTTTTCGAAAGAAGTACATCCATCCCATGAAATGGAAGCATATTCTAATATTAGATGCATATAAGACAAGTATATCTGATTAAGTGTTTTACGACATAGCATACACAAACAAGAGAGAAAGGTAGCAGACTTGTGTTTACGGCAAGTGACCATTTTTGCCACTGGTCGTTCCAATGCGGTAGCCCTATGCCAACGCTTTTATTTGTATGATGTCATATATATTGCCTTTAAATCGTCCTTTTAATTGCTGTTTGTTTCTATGCGTGTTTTTCGTTGACTGTGGTCTTTGAGTACTACATTTTCTGTTTAACTCCTTCACCCACCCCGCCACACGCAAAGGAAGGCCCTGAACTTATATATATACTTTTTGGGAAAAAAAGCTACTCCGTGAGGGCTAACTTTAACCACAAACATTGAAAAACCTTTGCAAGTTATTATTATCGTAACCCTTATCAACTTTTAAAATATAACAGTAATTTAAGAAATCTTCTGCGACAAGATACTAGAATGTCATGGTATGGCATATCATGTCATAGTACGGTAAGGGTAGGGGCTTGACATGGCATGTAAACGTATTGCATGCTATTGTATGGTATGGTATGGTATGGCATGGTATTTGGTATGGTATGGTGTGGTACGGTATGGTACGGTACAGTACGTCTCTAATTTTATTTACTATTTTGTTATTTCAGTGGCAGACATTTTAGACAATAAAGACGAAAATGGCAGGCATAATCACGTGCCTCTACATGGAGCAACGGGTTCAACTAGTTTGGTAAATGCTTTTTCACGAGAGACATGTCAAATAAATACCATTTGTAGCTTGGTCGGTGACATTTCCTTTGATGAATGCAGAACATTAAATCGTTTAATTTAGGGTAACTAAAGGGCGTGGCTAAACCGTGCTACAACTACCGGAATTTAGAGTACGGTCAATATGACGTCACAGTGTTACTAAGTACACCATGCTACAAAAAAGATAGAGTCTGTCTCAGCTCGTAGGTTATTTAAACACATCGATGGGCTACGCCCATCTCGGTGTTTAAATAAGCCAACTCGCTGAGACCAGACTCTATCTATTACTTAATGTATACCTCATTCTAGTTATATATGAAGCATAGCAATAAAAACAGCTCAAGATTGAACAGGCAGTGTGTTTGTACACATTTACTCGAACTTCACTAAACTACAACATATGAATAAAAGCGAATTTTATACCTGACGCAAGCTTAGTCTTAAGGACGTCATTTTCGTTGTTTTGTACTTTAAAGACAATGATGCAGACCGACAGGTCGAAAGTGTTGCGGCTTATTTAATCTGCGTTAATAAAGGATTACACATTTATATATATGTATATATATATATATAAATCTAGCAATGCACACATGACCTACTTCAACCATTATTGCCATTAAAATAATGTATTGCCATTTCTCTGATCTATAGAGATTCCACTTGTCTTTTAGAAAGTATATAAACTAATTTTAAACAATACAAAATCAATGTTTGAAACAGCTGTGTCAGAAGGAACAAAAGAAATACGCTTTGATAAACGTTTGATTTGTTGAGATGCGTGAAAATATGTTATGCATACCTAAACATAGTATTGCATCCCTTCAACTTTAATATGTTTATTACATGCACACATTATTAATTTTGTTTCAGGACATGTCAACTTTAATCAGTGTTCAAGATAAGAATTTGAAGGAGGAGGATGGCAACGATTCCAAGAGTTTAGTCAGTGATTCCGTTCTTGAAAGAACAATCGATGGAGAGAATGGGGGAGCAGAAATTAAAAAAGACAGTAAACCGATGAATTCTCAGCTGCATAAGTTGCAAACCGAGAGTACAATAGGTGGGTACAAAATAATCCTCAACTGTTTAGTTTATTATGTGTGGTGGGTGGTAATCAATTAGCACTAAGTACATGTTTCGCTGTTGTGTTTACACATTTGTCTACGCGAAAGCTTAAATTTGGGTTCAACTATGTGTTAACCAGTTTATTTTTAGAAAAGTGTGAAACAACTTTAATCTTGTTTTTCGTACCGACGTTTCCACTTTCAGGTATCAGACAGTAACGGGTATGACATAGTATACCAAATTTACCCATATTATTCCACATCATAAGAATACATTTCATAGCATGTCGCCTATTTCATAATTTTCAAAATAAATATGTTGTGTTTGCAAAAAAACGATTTTTAAAATTCGACTGAAATCGTTCACTGTGCATATGTTTAGCTCAAGTGAGCCATGCCCTAATGCTACTTACTGCTTTTCGTCATCCGTCCGTCGTCTGTTAACATTTTCGACAGCACTTTTATCTTGCATTCGATATTTACAAAACGTTGCTAGATTGTTGATATCAATGAAAGAGTATGAGAGTGGACCTTTGGAAACGGCCGAACACGACATATACGAAATATTGCAGTCTCGGTTTGATTGAGACTGTTCATGAAAGGTAGTGAAATATGCTAGCTACCGCTCGCTGAGGCGAGTTTGAAATCCAGCTATGTCGGATTAGCAACAACCGTTTTGTGGCAATTGGTGTATTGAAAGCTGTTATAGTTTGATTTATTAGCATACCAGCTTTGTCATTGTTTATACAACCTTTGAAAAAGGCCCTAGCCCTCAATATAAAGACAACATAACACTACAAAATCTTTTATCCATACCCTATCCAGGTGTTCAGGTCATACAATAATGCATATGTACCAATTATAATAAATAATTAGTTTTATTCACGGATACTTCAAATATCCGTGATTGAATATGCAAAAAACGAATTACGAGTTGGTAATTCTTAGTTAGATGGTTCAGTTTTGGGTTTTGGCTTGGCTGGTTTAAGACGTTTATACATGTACTAAGGCTATAGAGTTCGGATTTTCTTATATATATAACTGGTGGTATGGTATGGTATTGTATTGTATTGTATTGCATGACATGGCATGGCATGGCATAGCATGGCATGGTTTGGCATGGCACGGCATAGCATGGCATAGCATACCCAATTATACAACATTTAAATGACAGACGGAATAAATAACATTTTAATTTAATGGCTAATTCTTGTTAATAGTGAATATTAGAACTGTTATAAAACTGTTTTGCAAGAATAAATGCAATGATCTAATGGCACAGGCTAATGTAAACAAATACATTTTCAATTATGGATAAAAATCCAAGACATCATAGGAGACGCAAAAAATGGCCTCACATTAAAAGACGCTTGTTTAGGACACAAAGCGTAAAACATTTTCAACGTATCTTAACCGCTTAATAATCAGTTAGCAGAATTAAATAATATTTAAAAGTTAACACCAATTTGATTAAAAAACGTTCAGTACATGGAAACTGCAAACGAAAAACATAATATGAAACACCACACATCACGGGCCTACGCTGGTACAATAAGAATCATGTTTAAGAAGCACCAATGTACTTCACTGGACCATTCTAAATGTGTCTATTCGAAACAAACACTGTTCAATGCGGATGTGATTTTTCACGCAGAAATAAATAATTGGAATTTTGGATTATTATGAGAGAGGTAAATAACTTTTATAAATGAATCCACTATAAATGATTTAGATATATACACTACATAGCAGGGAAACACACATATATACATGCAAATGTGCACTATGAATACATAAAAAGAACACATAGTCTAATATTATATTGTCAAGAACCGCACAGCGTCATGAAATAGCATTCATTTAAGGTTGTTACTCATATATGTAATACTATTACAATCCTTATAGTCAAAATTACAGAATCATGTTGAGTAATATGATAAACAAACGTCATTTTTCTGATAACAACATATCTAGGTGTCAAGTACATATGTGCACATATGTATGCGGATGTGTATGCGTGTGTGTGTGCATGTGTGTGCATGCGGATATGTACATGCATGTATGTGTATATGTATGTATATGTGTGTATGCATATGTATGTGTGTGTATGGCTGTTTGTACACATGACATACCGTTAAACCACAATCAAGCTTATTATTATTTTTTCAGTCAATAAAAGACGTTTCAGTTTGCAATCTTGATATTTTGTTTACATAAGTATTGGCTAACATCAGCAGTGAGGATTATGACGTCATATATAAGCTTTAAACTGCCAACTATACCTTCCAAGGATATAAATGTTAGCCTTTTGATTCTACAATAGGAGTGAGGCATTCTCTTCTATATTTTTTCAAAAACAGCGTTGACATAAATCATTAGCAAACTGAACCGACACATGTAGTACAATTATAATTAGTTAGAGCGCTCTTACTTGTATATGTATTATATCGATATTGTATTTATTAATGCATTAATGTAGCCATGATACATAAATGTGGAAACAAAATATAAACTGTGAAAATAAAATAATTACTATGTACAAAATGTGTCTTCGGTGTCGAAAATATCCAATTATACAACATTTATGTACATAGTTTGTTAAATGGTATTATAATGTCCCATTGTATGACTGCGACAAATTAAAAATAAGATAGACACATGACGATAGATTTGACAGAGACAGAGTTTATTTCCATCGTGAAGTATTGAACTTTTAGATGGAGATAGAACGCAGTTTCAGAGCTTAGTTATGCGAGACATTGAAACAATAAATATAAGACCAATATAAATTGTCCCTTGTATTATAAACATGGCATGGCATGGTATGGCAGGGTATGGTATGGTATGGTACATTACGGAATGGTTTTATATGGTATGGTAGGGTATGTGGTATGGTATGGTATGGTATCTGATATGGTATGGTATGGTATGGTATGGTATGGTATGGTATGGTATGGTATGGTATGGAATGGAATGGTATGGTATGGTATGGTATTGTACGGTATGTTATTGTATGGTATGTTGTGGTATGATACGGCACGGTACGGTACGGTATGAAATGGTATGGTATGATATGGCAATGCTTGGAATGGATGGCATTCCATGGGATGTCATGGTACGGAATGGCATTGCATGTTATGGTATGGTACGGTAGGGTATGGTACGGTACGTCACGGTACGGTACGATTCGGTACGGTACGGAATAGTACGGTATGATATGGCAGGGCATATGTTCTGGCATGATATCTGGTATGGCGCGGGAGGGTGTCTGGTATGTGGTACGGTATGATATGGTATGGTATGATGTGTTGTGGTGTGGTGTGTTGTGGTTTAGTTTGGTGCTGTATGGTATGGTATGGTATTGTATGGTATGGTATGGTATGGTTTGGTATGGTTTGGTATGGTTTGGTATGGTATGGTATAGTATGGTATGGTATGGTATGGTATGGTATGGTATGGTATGGTATGGTATTTATCTTAGTGTATTAACTATTTTGTTATTTCAGTTGCAGACATTTCGGACAATATAGATATGGTATCTGATATGGTATATGTTCGGTATGGTATATGGTAAATAGTACGATATGGTATGGTATTTATGGTATGGTATGGTATGGTATATTTTATTTCGTGTGACATGGCACTTCACGGTAAGGTATTTCTCTTATTTTATTTACTATTTTGTTATTTCAGTGGCAGACATTTCGGACAATATAGACGAAAATGGCGGGCATAATCACGTGCCTATACATGGAGCAGCGGGGTCAACTAGTTTGGTAAATTCCTTTTTACGAGAGTCAGGTTTATTAAATTCCATTTAATTTATACCTCATTTTAGGTATATATGAACTTTAGCTATGAAAACAGCTCAAGACTGAACAGGCAATGCAGTGTGTTTGTACACAGTAAGATGAACTTCACTACAATACATGAACTACTATGAGTAAAACCAAATTATATCAGTTCACCAGACGGAAGATTTTTTCGGTTATGACGTCATGTTCGTGTTTTTTCTTTAAATACAGTGATGAAGACCGCGAGATCGAACTTGCTACGGCTTATTTTTATCAGCGTTAATATAAAATTACATATATACATATAATAATATAAAATATTATATTTTATATTCATACTATTTTATATTGTCACAAAATGTCACGGGTAGAGCGTACTGGTCGCATATAGCTCTTGTATCGGTTACACCCAAAATCTATTGTTCGAGTTGAAACAATTTCACAATATTCATGATCTATTCATGTAACACGTAAAAGCGTGCACATTTTAAGTGGCCGCCTGAGAGGCCGTGTCATAAGTTTAGTTTTGTGCTAATGCATGTAAACGTATAGGTATATTTTCCTTAAACGGCAAAATTGTATAAGGGCCTCGCGTGTAGATTCAATACTGTAGATTTAGCCACGTTTATCACGGACTGAACGGGGCAAATAATGATTTGGGCGTAATGTTTGCTATAAAACCCATTGTCTTCTAGCTATCGCGGGGATCATCGATAGTACTTTGTTGGAACAGAGATTGGACGGCAAATTTCATAGGCAACATGTGCCTAAGCCATCCAGGATATAAGCCATCCAGGGTTGGAGTAAGCCATCTAGGTTTGGATATCCAGGAGTGGAGCTAAGCTTCCACGCATAACGTTTACAAGCGGTGGAGACGGTCCCCGTACCTGCGCAGCCAGGTTTTACTAACGACAACCCCCGGGACACAAGGTGGGCCCGTTACCAGTCCTTACTGGAGGAATATCATTCACAATCTCAGTGGAGATTAACTATCATTGCATCGCGTCATCAACCCTTACAGAAGGCATTTGATGACAATCATCCATTGAATTCGCGCATCATCATCTTCATGAGCTCTCGCGCATCACAGTTATCGCGCTAGATCAACATTGTTATAGCTTTAACAACACTTTAGTGTCTTAGACATTCAGTATTTATAACAATACTAAGAACGTCTTAAACGTTCAGGAGAACATTCTTTTCATAGTTCATTTGTGTATTCGCTTGTTTTTTAGATAATTGTATATATATTAAACATATTTTAAAAGTTGCATTAAACTATGTAAATGCATTCACCGTCATTGATTCTTTCCTGAGTTAGCCCAACCACTAAGGTCATCCTGTGACAACTGGTGTCAGAAGTGGGATTTTGGGCGACTACGGAGGGAAAGAATCAATAAGTGATCTTTATTATGATATACTAAATCTCTACTTATTATTTTAGAATTGTGTACCACCCTCTGATCCATCAAGGCGACTGTCGACGATCACGGCCACAGCTTGGAAGTCAAGACACGACAAGGGTAGGGTGAGTCCAAACTGTTGTTTTGTCCGTTCTTTCCTTGGCGCGAGGTCGCAGTGGTCTACACGATTGGGTCTGAGGCACTTTTGCTAAATAATTTGGGTGTTTGTTTTTACCTCCATTGATATACACATAGTATCCAATTAGGTTGGCGAACAAGACGTTCTACTCATGTTGTGACACTCGAGTATACTTTTATTAATGGGAGAAGTAAATATACATGTACATGTTATACGCATTTCTATGATTGATTAAGGTTATGTCCAATATCAAATTAAGATATTTTATGTAGTGTATATGTTTTGTGGAAGCTAGATACTATCTATACATAACCGTTAGTAGTTAGCGCTAGTACAAATGGGTATGTAACTTGTCCTATGATGATGCCCAGGTATTTACTGAGGACACAGTGACTTACCATTAGTAGTTAGTTGAGTATAATTATTAGTGACGTGTGTATTGTAATTATTGTAGTGTGTAGTTCACAATGTCTATAACCATGACGTCCATAAAGGATCTTACGGAAATGGGTAAGGAGTTCGGGTATGCTGGAGAGGAGCTTAGAACCTTTGTTAAAGACGAACAGGCTAGGGAAAGGGAATTTAGACTTAAGGAAAGAGAATTAGAGAAAGATAGGCTAGAATTCGAAAGTAGGTTAGCTAAAGAGAAGCTAGATGCTGATAAAGAGAAGCTAGAATTAGAAGGTAGGTTAGCTAAAGAGAAGCGAGATGAAGAGAGTAGACTAGCCACAGAGAAGTTAGAATTAGAAGATAGGTTAGCTAAAGAGAAGTTAGAATTAGAAAGTAGAATAGTAAGGGAGAAGCAAGAGTAAGAACATGAGAGGTTCGAAACAGATGGTAGACTAGCTAAGGCTAAGATGATAATGGAAAGGGAGCAAAAAGAGTTTGATCATAAGTTAGCTTTAGAGTTGGAAGCAGCTAAGACACATAGTAAGGACAGTGGAACTGTAGGGAAAGATAGTTATTCTGGGAAGTTAAAAGGTTCGAAGTTACCATACTTTGATGCTGACAAAGATAACATGGACAGTTACTTGTTACGGTTCGAACGTTATGCTGAGTTACAGGAATGGACCAAAGATAAGTGGGCAGTTCATTTAAGTGCGTTATTGAGAGGCAAGGCCTTAGATGTATTTTCTAGATTACCTAGTTTAGATGCTCTTGACTATGACAAGTTAAAGGATGCTCTTTTAAAGAGATTTGAGTTAACTGAAGAAGGTTTTAGAAAGCGGTTTAGAGCTTGTCTGCCTGAGAAAGGCGAGTCATTTATTCAGTTTATTAGTAGGTCTAGAAATTACTTAGATAGGGGGTTAGAGTTAGGGAAGGTAGAGCAGACTTATCAGGGCCTCATAGATTTCTTGTTGCGGGACCAGCTATTCAATGTTTGTAGTAGAGATCTGTTCTTATTTCTTAAAGAAAGAAAACTAACTAGTGTAAATGAAATGGCAACTCAAGCAGATCAGTTTGCCGAGGCTAGAGGTGGAGCTTATAATGTAGTGTCGAAAGACAGAACTTTTAGAGATAGGCAAGGGGACGATCATAAACAGAAAGGCCAGAGTGGAAACTATAGAGGAGGAGGTAGTTCGATGGGTGCTAGAGGAGGTAGCAATAGTGGTAACATAGGTAGACCTTTTATTCGTTGTCGTCACTGTAATGGGAATCATGCTTCACATGAGTGTAGGAAAGCGGTGAAAGTGTCCGCTGTCGTAGACAATTTTAGTGAAAAAAGTAGAGTGGACAACAATGTAGGGAGTCAGAACCAAGGTTTTAACAACCCATGGAATTTCGGTAGAGGTAGAGGTGGTCAAAACCGTGGTAGAGGTAGAGGCAGAGGTAGTAATAGTCCGGTTATTAAAACCGAGAGTAGTAGCTGTTGTGTTAAAGCGGATGGTGTAATGGCGAAGATCGGAACATGTCTCTTTCCGTATGCAAATCTTCCAACGGCAGATGGTAGAGTGAATGGCACGGACGTAATTGTAATGAGGGATACAGGTTGTACAGGTGTGGTAGTTAGGCGTAGTTTAGTTACGGATGACCAGTCGGTAGGTAAACAGTCACCGTGTATGTTGTTAAATAAATCGGTAGAGCACGTGCCAATAGCGAGAATAGATGTAGATACACCTTTCTTTAAAGGGACTACAGGGGCACTATGTATGGACGACCCGATGTATGATTTAACGATGGGGAACATAGAAGGTTCAGTACTTCCGGTAATGTCCGATTTTAGAAGTAGCATAAGTAATGCCGTAGAGACTAGAGCGCAGGTTCAGAAGCAAGCTCAGGCTTACAGAAAATTAAAGGTTCCTGCAGCCGTAGGTGACATATCTAAAGCGGAGTTTATAGAAGCACAAACTCAAGACGAGTCATTAGGTCCTTGTAAAGAGAAGGCCAAGGATGGTGTAGTGAAGAAGTGTAAAGGGTCCGGTAGTTGTAAGTTTGTACATAAGAATAGGTTATTGTACAGAGAATTTGAAGATAGTGGTAGTAGACAGTTTCACCAATTAGTGGTACCTACCCAGTATAGAACGACAGTGCTTAAGGTAGCTCATGAGTCGATTATGGGAGGTCATTTAGGCGTAAAGAAAACGTCAGATAGAGTATTGGCAGAATTTTATTGGCCAGGCGTTAGTGGAGATGTAACTAGGTATTGTAGGTCCTGCGATGTATGCCAAAGGACAGTACCAAAAGGTCGAGTGACCAAAGTACATTTAGGTCAGATGCCACTGATAGATACAACATTTAAGCGGGTAGCCGTCGACATAGTTGGACCAATTTTTCCAGTGTCGGATAGGAAAAATAGGTACATTTTGACCATGGTAGACTATGCAACTAGGTATCCGGAGGCAGTAGCATTGCCCTCAATTGAAACTGAGAGAGTAGCTGAGGCATTAGTTGATATGTTCAGTAGGCTAGGTGTACCAGAGGAAATGCTGACTGATTGTGGGTCACAGTTTACGTCAGAACTTATGGCTGAAGTAAGCAGGTTATTGTCTTTGCGTCAAATCATGACAACACCATATCACCCTATGTGTAACGGGTTAGTCGAACGATTTAACGGGACGTTAAAGCAAATGTTACGGCGTATGTGTACCGAGAGACCCAAAGATTGGGACAAGTATCTCAATGCTTTATTGTTTGCATTTAGAGAGGTTCCACAGGAGAGTTTAGGATTTTCTCCGTTTGAGTTATTGTACGGTAGGTCAGTTAGAGGTCCCATGAGGATTCTTAGAGAGATGTGGGCAGGTGAAGTAGATAGTGATGAGGTTAAGACTACATATCAGTATGTTTTAGATCTGAAGGAGAAACTAGAGGAGACTTGTAAGATAGCTCAAAGTCAGTTAGTTAAGGCAAGTACCAAGTATAAACGGTACTATGACCAGAAAGCTAGAGCTAGGAAGTTTAAGATAGATGACCAGGTGTTACTGTTACTCCCGACCGACAATAACAAGTTGTTATTACAATGGAAAGGTCCGTTTTACGTTAGAGGGATAGTGAACACTATGGATTACCGTATCGAGATAAACGGAAAGTTAAAGACCTTTCATGCGAATATGCTGAAAGAGTATATCAGTAGAGCCGATAATGTGCAATAAGGGGTGTTAACCGTAGTTAATGTTGCAGTTATTGAGGATAGTGAGGAAGACAGTAGTGAGGACACTAGTCCCACATATTCTCCCACTAGTGTAGGTAGGGAGAGAGCAGCCGATGTAGACATATCGGGCATGCTTAGTGTAGCAGAGAAACGAGAGGTAAGTCGTTTAGACTCTGAGTGTAGTACTGTTCGGTCCGATAAGTCGAGACCAACAGATGTAGTGCAGTGTAGCTTTAAGCACACGTTAGCAAATCCGATTAAAGAATCGAGAGACCCTACTCCATTTCGCAAACAGTATACTGGTAATGCGATGGATGCAATGTGTAAGGTTGGAGTTCTTGTAGTGGCAGGAAGTAGTGTTATTAGTAACAGTAGAGTCGGTGTAATAGACCGAGGAAAGCACAATATTGGGGCAGACTATTTAAGTCGCCGCACATAATGACCGGTTTAATACAATAGTGTATTGCAGTGTATTGTACAATAGTAGTATATGTTACGACAGAGTAGTGTACAATTGTAGAATAGTGTTGAAATTGTAATTACATATTATAGTTAGGTTATAACTGCAGTGGTAATAGTTAACATACTCAAGCGATTGAGCGATCAGCTTGTACGTTTTGTCGCTCGTTTGCTCAGAAGAATTAATAGTTTCTTAACGTGTAAATATTAATTATCATTTTGTTGAATTTTAAAAGTGTAGCACTTTCTTTAAGTGGGGAGATGTTGTCACAAAATGTCACGGGTAGAGCGTACTGGTCGCATATAGCTCTTGTATCGGTTACACCCAAAATCTATTGTTCGAGTTGAAACAATTTCACAATATTCATGATCTATTCATGTAACACGTAAAAGCGTGCACATTTTAAGTGGCCGCCAGAGAGGCCGTGTCATAAGTTTAGTTTTGTGCTAATGCATGTAAACGTATAGGTATATTTTCCTTAAACGGCAAAATTGTATAAGGGCCTCGCGTGTAGATTCAATACTGTAGATTTAGCCACGTTTATCACGGACTGAACGGGGCAAATAATGATTTGGGCGTAATGTTTGCTATAAAACCCATTGTCTTCTAGCTATCGCGGGGATCATCGATAGTACTTTGTTGGAACAGAGATTGGACGGCAAATTTCATAGGCAACATGTGCCTAAGCCATCCAGGATATAAGCCATCCAGGGTTGGAGTAAGCCATCTAGGTTTGGATATCCAGGAGTGGAGCTAAGCTTCCACGCATAACGTTTACAAGCGGTGGAGACGGTCCCCGTACCTGCGCAGCCAGGTTTTACTAACGACAACCCCCGGGACACAAGGTGGGCCCGTTACCAGTCCTCACTGGAGGAATATCATTCACAATCTCAGTGGAGATTAACTATCATTGCATCGCGTCATCAACCCTTACAGAAGGCATTTGATGACAATCATCCATTGAATTCGCGCATCATCATCTTCATGAGCTCTCGCGCATCACAGTTATCGCGCTAGATCAACATTGTTATAGCTTTAACAACACTTTAGTGTCTTAGACATTCAGTATTTATAACAATACTAAGAACGTCTTAAACGTTCAGGAGAACATTCTTTTCATAGTTCATTTGTGTATTCGCTTGTTTTTTAGATAATTGTATATATATTAAACATATTTTAAAAGTTGCATTAAACTATGTAAATGCATTCACCGTCATTGATTCTTTCCTGAGTTAGCCCAACCACTAAGGTCATCCTGTGACATATATTCATACTATAAAGTTGTTGGTTACTGAGTCTTCCAATGTAAGAAAATGTTGTAAACAAACGTTACTTTCTTATATAGCAATGCGTCTCATGAATAGACAAGGCTTGAAAAAAGTCAAAGATTGAAACTATAACTAAAAAACTACTAACATGCTTTTAATGTCGTTCAGTTAAACACATTTTAAGTAAAGCAGATATTTAATATTGATTAATTTCAACGTTAAAAGCAATAAGCTTTCTTTGGTTAGACCCAATATATGTTACATACGCATTTATTAAAGTGAAAATTACCGATTGCCGTGAAGGGAATACTAACCAAAACAGTATTGTCATTCAAATTATTAGTTGTCTACTGAGATTCCGCTGGTTTTAGAAAGTATATAAACTAAATTTAAACAATACAAAATCAATGTTTGAAATAGCTGTGTCAGAAAGAACAAAAGAAAGACGCTTTGATAGAAGTTTAATTTGTTGAATGCGCGAAAATATGTTATAAATACCTAAACATGGCCGAGACTTCCTTTAAAATTAACATGTTTATTACATGCACACATTATTAAATTTGTTTTAGAACATGTCAACTTTAATCAGTGTTCAAGATCAGAATTTGAAGGAGGAGGATGGCAACGATTCCAAGAGATTAGTCAGTGATTCCGTTCTTGAAAAATCAAACGATGGAGAGAATAGGGGAACAGAAATTATAAAAGACAGTAAACCCGTGAATTCTCAGCTGCATAAGTTGCAAACCGAGAGTATAATAGGTGAGTACAAAATAATCCTTAACTGTTTAGTTTATTATGTGTAGTGGGTGGTAATCAATAAGCATTAAGTACATGTTTCGCTGTTGGGTTGTCACATTTGTCTACATGAAAGCTTAAATTTTGGTTCAACTCTGTGTTTACCGTTTTATTTTTAGAACAGTGTGAATCAAGTTTTAGTTTGTTTTCGTACTTTTCCATTTCAAGGTAACAGACGTTAACGTGTCAAACCTATTATGCAAAATTTACTCGTATAGTTCTACATGATAAGAACGCATTTATGTATCAAATTTATGTCACTTACTTCATAATTTTCAACACAACATGTTGTATTTGCAAAAACGATTTTTAAAAATTGACTGAAATCTTTCACTGTGCATATTTGTTAGCTCAAGTGAGCCTTCAAGCCCAAGGCTCACGTGCCCTAATGCTACCTACTGCATTTCGTCGTCCTGTCCGTAGTCTGATAACTGTTTCGACAGCACTTTTATCTTGCATTTGATCTTCACAAAACTTTGCTAGATTTTTGATATCAATGAAAGCGAGTTTAAAATCCAACTATATCGATTTAGCAACATCCGTTTTGTGGCACATGGTGTATTGAAAACTGTTATCTTTTGCTTTATTATCACTCTAGATTTTTCATTGTTTATAAACTCTTTAAAAAGGCACTAGCCCAAAAATAACGGCAGCATACCACTACATTAGCGTTTTTCCAAACAATATCCAGGTGTTCAGGTCATAACATAATGTATATGTGCCGATTAAAAGTATATATAGTTAGATTAATGGGTACTTTAGATATACATGATTGCATATGCGAAAACTGAATTATGAGTTGGTAACTCTTAAAATAATATAAAACGATCGGACAGGGAAAGTAGCATTCAAGGAGGACAGTCAACCACAAAACACACAAAAGAACACGGAAACAGACAAACAAGAAGGCAAAAGTAATATTCAATGCAAAAGACATCACAAACACAAAAGGGTTGAAAATAGGGCTACCGCCTTGGAACGGTCAGTGGCAAAGTAGGCCACTGGGGGTTTAAGCCGGTTCTAGGGTGCACCAAACCTCACACTTACCCTACTGACATCCCATTAAAACAGGACAGTGTAAATAAACAAATCCCCGCCATGATCTAACCTCTAATCAACAAGGCAGCATCAATAGGCAATATAAGTTAAACACAAATATGCTCTGTAAATATAATACAAAAAACAATAGCCTAGAAATCCACAATGAAGATACACAATGACTTGGCAGAAGCCAGAGCAGTAAGAGAATTAACCATTAAGGGCATGACAAGACATATCATAGACAAACATCAAACGCCACCGTCCCATTGGGCTTTAGGTAGGCGTCATCATAGGGTCCACAGCCTGTCCGGTCATCGTACAATTAAAGAGGAAAGCCTAGTGGCGATCTGTAAAAGGGTCCACCACCAAGCATGCAGTACGTTGCAAAATGATAGGGTCATAACCTCTTTTGATAAATTTTTAAACAAGTTTAACAAAGATAGTAAGTCGACGTTCAAGTTTAGGGGTTTTAGCAGTTTATATTAAGGCTATAGAGTTCGAATTTTCTTATATATATAACTGGTGGTACGTTATGTTATGTTATGTTATGTTATGTTATAGTATGGTATTGTATGATATGGTATGGTATGGTATGGTATGGTATGGTATGGTATGGTATGGTACGGTACTGTTTGCAACGGTACGGTACGGTAAGGTATCGATATGTAGTGATCATGTTATGTTATGGTATGGTATGTCATGGTGTGGTGTGTTGTGTAGTGTTGTGTTGTGTTGTGTTGTTTTGTTTTGTGTTGTGTTGTGGTGTGGTGTGGTGTGGTGTGGTGTGGTGTGGTATGGTATGGTATGATACGGTTTCTCTTATTTTAGTTATTATTTTGTTATTTCAGTGGCAGACATTTCGGACAATATAGAAGAAAATGGCAGGCCTAATAACGTACCTCTTCATGGAGGAACGGAGTCAACTAGTTTGGTAGATGCCTTTTTACGAGAGTCATTTTTATTAAATACCATTTAATTTATACCTCATTCTAGGTAGATATGAAAGTTAGCTACGAAAACAGCTCAAGAATGAACATGCAGTGTGCTTTTACACATTAAGATCAACTTCACTATACTACAACACATGAACTACTCCTATGAATAAAACCAAATTATATAAGTTCACCAGACACAAGATTATTTCCGTTATGACTTCATGTTCGTTGTTTTTTACTTTAAATACAGTGATGCAGACCGAGATGTCGAACGTGCTAAGGCTTATTTTATAATTTTATATATATATTTTAATATTATATTCTTAATATGAGATTACATATATATAATAATCAAGTATTGAAAAATCTTACGCAATGTACGAATGCTGTTCAAATAATACGTGGACTTGTTCGATATCCTACATTTATGGACGTAAACTTTTAAGATTAATACATTTTGTAATTCAACTCATAAGAAATCAAATGATTTAAACCAAAAATTGATACCATGTCTAGGTACGTTGGAATGAATAATATAATAGGGCGATAAACCCATCTACGGAGCAGTCCAAAATGTGTCGTCTTTATTTCATAACTGCATTTCGGGAATGACTTAGTAAAAGGAAAATCGTCGGCAAAATATACAAAACTAAAGTAGAATTGTCACTGGTATTCCAAAATGACAATTATACAATTTAATGAATGTTGAACAAGGAGAACTGTGATAAATATAAATAAGTAGACGAACACTTTCTTGCTTTTAAGATAAAATTGACGACGTCAAAAAAAATCACGGAGCACTAAAATGTTATTACAATATTAAATATTATGAACTTTTAATAAAACAAAAAGAATAATACAAAAATAAAATACAAAAACACAATATTTTAAAATCTTACATGTTTTCTTTAAACTACATATTCTAAATTCGATCGAATTCGTATGATCTCTGTATATGTGGTATACTTATAAAACATGATTATCCACAATGATGTAAAATAATTATTGAATGCAAACCATGAATACATCTCAACAAAAAAATTAAGGGTCATATATTTGAATCAAGATTTCTTGGTTATTATTTTACCTAAAACTAAATTACAATTGAATTACCCTTGGTTCACCCATGCACTAAATTGTACTGATAATTATCAATCCGTGAATGCTCGAAGTGCTCGTGCGACCCGTTCTGCCCGAAACCTACACCAAACATCAAGTGAAAATTGGTATCGGAAAGTTGAACCAAATTTTGAAATATTGATTATTGATGGACTTTTTGAATTGATTTGTGTGTACTCTTTTGTATTAAAAACGATGCCGAGAAGGCTCATATCTTACGACGAAGTCGCCATATCTTCATAATGCATAATTCATAACGGTTGAGCAGGGGGGCGGGCTGGGGGTGGGGGTTGCGCAAGTGAAATATCTGATGGATAAAGACAGAATGCTAACAACTTGGAATGGCTTGACAAATTATATAGTTGGAATATACTTGATATGCTTCTCGTAAGTATAAATTACTATTAAGTTTTTGGTGTTTGAGTCTTCCAAAATAAAAATGTTGTAGACACATATAAACATTTCACAAACATTTCTAGACATTCATGGGAACAAACGTTACTTCCTTATATAGCAATGCGTCTCATGAATAGACACGGTTTGAAAAAAGGCAAAGATTGAAACTATAACTTAAAAACTACTAACATGCTATTAATGTCCTTCAGTTAAACACTTTGTTAGTACATGACTTACTAAAATTGATTATTGTTTCCACCGAACATTTTATTTCCAATATAGATTATATAAACATGTTTATATTTATTAATGTGAGAATTACATATAGCCGTGTAGGGGAAAACCGTATATATTGCCATTCAAATCATTGGTTGCCATTTCTGTAATCTACTGAGATTCCGCTTGTTTTAGAAAATATACAAACTAATTTAAACAATACAAAAATCAGTGTTTCAAATAGCTGTGCCGAAAAGTACAAAGAGAAAGACGCTTTGAAAAACGTTTGATTTGTTACGATTCGCGCAAAATTGTCATGCATACATAGCCGCGAGTCAATTAAAATTAACACGTTTATTACATGCACACAGTAATAAATTTATTTTAGGACATGACAACTTTAATCAGTGTTCAAGATCAAAATTTACTTGAGGATGATGGCAACAATTCCAAGAATTTAGTCAGTGCTTCCGTTCTTGAAAACACAAACGATGGAGAGAAAGGGGGAGAAGAAATTCAAAAAGGCAGTAAGCCCATGACTTTCCATCTGCAGCAGTTGCAACACGAGAGTACAATAGGTGGGTACATATAACTCTTAACTGTGTAGTTTATTATGTGTGATGGGTGGTAGTCAGTAAGCATTAAGTTCATGTTTTTTCTGTTGTATTTACACATTTATCTAGAAGAAAGCTTAAATTTGGGTTCAAATATGTTTAACCGGTTCATTTTTAGCTCTACATATCAACTATCAGCAGAGCTTATGCTGCGGTGCGGTGTCTGTCTGTCCGTAAACATTTTTGTATTGACTTCTCTACTGAAACTACTTGACGGATTTTCACGAAACTTCACAGGAATGTTGCTCTTGATGTCTAGTTGATGCTAGCAAAAATGTCAGGTCGGCCGGAAATTCAAGATGGCCGCCACAGATAAAAATCGAGTTCGAAAAGCAAAATTATAGCGACTATTTCTTGAAAACTATACGGGATATTGATATGGGACATTTTCTCAAACGATCAGCATGACATGATTTTGGTCCTTGTCGAAAATAATTTTGATTAGATATTAAACACGGCAGCCAGCGGCCATCTTTGGTTACATAGAGTTATATAGAGTAAAATATTGTTACGCGCTAGGATAGCTGGCTGTTTTTGGTACGTTTTATGTTTTGGTAGCTGACCGTTTATTTGTGTTTACCTTGTATATATTTCAGAGAGATCAGTCTAAATTAATATTAACTTACTCATTGATTGGGGAAACACATTAAACACAATGATCAGTTCAACTAAATATTTTATTTGTCTTTATAGTTTTAATAGTAAATCAATGTTCTCTTTATAATTACATAACATCTGATCAACAGGTTTGATTATAAAATAATGATGATTGAAAATTCCAATGCTCTTTATGACAATAGGCAGAGGGACTTTAATTTCAAATATACAATCCCTTTTACTTAACTTTTCAGGTCTATTTAAATAGATCTACTTTAAATAAAATCTTTCACCTAAAATGTGTTCTTTTTCTTTATGTATGATTCTATATATGTTAGATATGTATCAAGTGTCACACTCGTCTCCCCTTTCGATTTTAAAGCGAGAGGAGCTTATATACCTACACACGTACACAACAAAACAGTGTGCATAACACACACAAGAACTGTGCGCACATAAAATACCAGCGTAACACAATTCAGTTTGTGTACACACGTAAACTTTGTGCGCACACAAAACAGGTGTGCACGATAAATATATACTATAATTAAATCACTAAAAAAAAATAACGATAATTATTACTCAGTGTTAATCAATAGATATTTGTAATAATTGCATGACTCTTGCATCAAATTACCTTTTAATGCCTTTAGATGGCATAATTTGCTCACACAAAAACGTTGACATCATTTATGAATGACAGCTTCTAAAAGGTAACTATAGTAAACAACCCATAATGCACTGCGAAAATTCATCCCAAGATGGCCGACGTGAAATTGATGCACAATACACACCATGAAATATCCAATAAATATACTGCTGAAACAGACGTAACTTACTCACGGTAAAGCTTACTACACGCGGTTATAAATATACTATCGATTAAAATCACAAATACAACATAACATACCCTGAATGGAGCATTATTGATAATGTTTACTTAACATTTCATGAGCTTGAATTTATCGGCATGTACAATACAAATTCGTAAACAAATCCAAAGTGATATGTGAATAGGTCCATCCTCTGCTGAGTTACATATGTGAACTAATAACAATAACTAATGTTACTTCGACATCTTAATACCAGGATATTACATTTCTTCCCTCATTATAATGTCAAAGTTCCGACTGACAACACATATTTAAGTCTTCAACAACTAACAGACTTCAAGCGATAGTTGTATAACTGTCTTTTCCAGCAATTCCTAACTTGTAACCACTTCCACTTGCTATTGATCAATCTGAAAACAATATCTCAATAGTGTAAGCGCTTTCAACTCTGATTCTCTAAATGTTCATATGTAGTATTTGTTTATTTCAGTTAAAAAACACTGTGAATATTAATTATATTGTTGTATATATTACCTCTTGTTTTATTATTAACAACAGACTTCAACGCTGGCCTGTTTTTGTGTACGTCTTATGATCGTCTTTCTACTTGGCTTGGTCCCTTTTTTCCCTTGCCTGATGTTCTCTTCTCTGCTCTTCTCCCGTTCTCTCCACTGTCCTATTCAGTCCCAATAATACTTCTGCTATCCGAACAACTGACTTGTCAACGCATCTTTTAGCACAGTTATTCCTGTCTATTGCGTCTACTAACTTTCAATATCGTAATACCTCCTTCGTCTTCTTCTTTAGTTTTCCGTTTCTTTGATTATGGTTCGGTTTGGCATCCTGCCTCTTTAAAGTTCTCTTGAACTTCCAGTGTCATACCAAAACTCGGTAAAGACTCGCTTGCAGACTCCCCCAGAAGTTGTGGAAGTATATGTTCCGAGTTTGTTGGACTAAGATAAGGCGTGTTTAGTGCTGATGTTTTATGATTGTCTAGAGTTGAAGGAATGATTCGGGTGTACTTGCATCTCTCCTCATCAGCTGATTTCCTGAAGGTCCAAAGGCAAGATGGTGGCACATATGTTGAAGAAGAGGTAGTTGCAGTTTCTTGAAGTGATTTTGATAACAATACAGATGATGATAATATCTGGAGTGGTATCGACGAAGTCGGTATGGACCTTGGAAAGTAAGTAAAAAGTTCCAGACGGGGCATCTGGGTCGTTGCGGGAAAAGATATAATGGATATCTGTCGATTTGTAGAAGGTTCCTGGAGAGAAATGAAGACTGCAATAACATATGAAGATATGTAGATACATCCTGGAAAGACGTCAGTAAAACAAATAGGTGAAAACTGCGAGTACCTCTGAAGATGTGTAGATGGTGCCTGCAATGATGACTGGGTACATACAGCTTGTCTTTGAACATCATACAGCGATGAATATGAAGACTGCTCTCCTAGTAACTGAGGTCTGATACTACTGGCCGATTTCATTGACTGGTGTCCTTGTACACCTGAAGTTATCTGGTCCGGCAAGAGTTTCAAGGGTTGTTCAATGGATGGGCCAGTCTGCAAGACATTGTTGATTCCACTTTTGTTGTTTGGGGCAATAATGGCCGGATGCATGGAGCTGTCAACATCTGGTATGGTCCTCGTATTATTCTGCAGTTCATTCGTTTTTTTGGCTTCTAAAACCTCAGCAGTTACTTGGACTGTAATTAATTGGTCATTGTTAGACCATGGTGCTAACTGGTGCAGGTGGTTTGCTGACACTAATAGATGAGTTTGCTGCCATCATAGGGTTGACTGGAGCTGCCTCATATGTGCCTTCCTCCTCAATTTCAAAATCCAGAGGGTCTTCGTTTACTTTGTGGGGCTGGTACGAATCATGTAATGGAAGTGGACAATAATCGGTGACCTCTGTTATTTACTTGGCATGTTGATTTTCCACCAGATACTTGCTGTGGTCTGAACTATGCATGTCTTTAGCCATATCTAAGTGACGACGATACTGACTGACGTGTTTCCTCGCGGCGTCTCTGGTCAGGCATCTGAACATACACAGGGTACAATAAAATGGTGCCTGGTCAAGTGAGAGGTGGTTCTTTCCGTTGCCTCACAGTGTCTACAGCTATATGAACGACCTCTACGTGGTGTTTTGAATTCACTCATGTCGACCTGAAGATATATCAAATTGTTTTATATTTTTGTTGTGTAAGTATGTATTGTTGGCCACTATCAGTCTACGGACCCCCGGAAGATGGTAGTAGATGAAAGGATATAGATGTATCGCACTGGAATACAAGCATCATGTAGTAAGGTCTTGAAGTATAAATAAGAGTTGAATATCGATCAGTCAGACGATTCGTTGTTGCAAATATTGTTTGTTTTTATTAATTAGTTCAAGTAAATTAATGTGAACAAAGACTTATCATTAGGAGATTATTACAGTTGTTTCTCTATTGTTGTGCCTTTTCTGTAGCTTCTTAATCTTCATTATCCACTTTGGTGAGTTGCAGCCTTCGTATGGTTTAAGCTTAGTGTGATGTACCACTCTCTCTGTGTTCACTTGATCAAGTTGCGGTATAATGTTATTTCGAATAGTTTTGTTTTGATAAGATATGGACCGTCATACGTATGTTCGAGTTTTCTTGCCTCAGCTAAACACCATATAACATCCCCTTCTTGGTACTTATATACTGATATGTTTGCATCATAAATGTCTTTACTACGTTTAGCTGCTGCACCAATATATGTGCACGTTGCATCTTATATATCATGTGGTTTACATATTCGCCATACGAAGTAACATCTGTCTTGTCTAAACTAGTCGAACTACCAAATACTAGTTCCACTGGTGGACAAACTTCTCTTCCCATCGTCAGTAGATTAGGAGTAACCTTAGTTGTCTCATTTGGTGTTGATCGATAAGCACCTGCTATACAACCGAGATGAAGGTCCTAATCCTGTTATTCACCGCATAGAAAAGCCTTTAGCATACGCTTATTTCTAACATGCGACACAGCTCCTTAAAAAGTTCACTTTTTTAAACTCAGCCTTGGTCGCTATAGATGCTCAACGGACAACCCCATTAGGCAACAAACTCATGCAGGATCTTGTTTGAACACGTTTCTGCTGTTTGATCTGGAACCGGGATGACTTCTACGTATTTTGTGAAGTGATCAGTCAAAACCAGTATGTATCGATTGCCCTTGGTGTGACTGGTAATGGACCTAAGTAATCTGTTGCCAATATGTCCCATGGTATTCCAGCTCTTAACGTCCCCATCGGTGCTCTCGGTGTTTTAAAGGGCTTCTTATCTGCCGCACATATGTCACATTGTTTTACAAAGACGTTGACATCCTCTTTTAGATTGTACCAATAGTAACGTTGTAGAATCTTGTCTTTTGTCCCCATATGACATGCCATTAAAGTGTTATGCATCTGATATATGACATCCTTTTCCATATTTCTTGGGTCGATTAACTGTTTAAAATAACCTGTTTTATCTTGTTTTTGGAATAGTGTTATCAGAACACCATTTCTGACTTCAATAACATCCTAAAGTATTCGATAATGTCGAGCTGCAGGGCTTAAACCTCTACCTCTTGTGCCGATGGTCTTACTCCCAACTCTTATGCTCTCAATATTGAGCCTAAATCTTCATCTTCTAACTGAGCTTCTCTCAACTCCTCCCATGTTTTATCCAACTGAATCCTCTTTTAATCGTAACTTTACTTGTCGATCGATGGTTCAACACCTTCAGCCAATTTCTCGTCATTTTCATTGACTTTCACATTTTCTTCCACTTCATTTACACCTCTCAAAGTGTTTCCACAACTCACCTCACTTTCCACTTCTTTATTTACCTGATATTCGTCCAAGTCACCATTCAATTTATCACAATTTTCTCGAATTTCTTCTATTCCACTAGGACATAGTCCTTCTAACGTAATATCTTGTGCCCTTTTGATACATTTTCTACATGAGTCAAACTTTAGTGATTCCAACATGTCTACGTTTGAGCACTCACATTCTTTAGGATTTTCACACCTTGACAAGGCATCACAATGCCCTTTCTTATGACCTGGTCGGTATTCTATCGCAAAATCATATTGCGCTAATATCTCAATCCATCTGGCTATTTTATCTCCCATCGCTGTCACCATAAAATGTTACGCGCTAGGGTAGCTGTCTGTTTTTCGGTACTTTTTATGTTTCGGTAGCTGACCGTTTATTTTTTTTTTACCTTGTATATATCACATAGAGATCAGTCTAAATTAATATCGACTCCAACCTGTGTTTCAATAACTTACTCATTGATTGGGTAAGCACATTAAACACAATGATCAGTTCAACTAAATATTTTATATGTCTTTATAATTTTAATAGTAAAACTATGTTCTCTATATATTTCATATTTTAGCGACTACTCCTCTGATAATGCTTGAAATCTGTAAGTGATCTTCTTCTAAAATGATCGTCATGACATGATGTTGGTCATTTTCTAAAATAATTTTGATTCGACATTCAACAATGCTGACAGTGGTCATCTTTGTTTACATATAGTTATATAGTAACAATGTATAGCGATTACTCCTCTGAAACTACTTGACGGATTTTCATGAAACTTCACAGAAATGGAGATCTTGATGTCTAGCTGATCCTACCAAAATTTCAGGTCGGCCTTAAATTCAAGATAGCTGTCATGGCTAAAATAGATTAAAAAAAATTGCAGGACTTCTTCTTAGAAATAATAAATGATATTGATATGGGACTTCTTCTAAAATGATCAGCATGACATGGTGTTGGTCCTTACCGAAAATCATTTTGATTCGACGTTAAACATGGCTGTAACCTTTATTTACATAGAGTTATATAGTAAACATTTGTAGCGACTACTCTTCTGAAACTAGATGACAGAATTTTATGAAACTTCACAGGCATATTACTCTTGTTGTCCAGATGATCCTGCCACAATTTAAAGTCGGCCGGAAATTCTCCACGGCTAAAAATAGATTTAAAATAAATTGTATTGACTACATCATGAAAATTATAAGTGATATTGATATTGGACTTTTTCTAAAATGCTCAGTATGCATGATGTTGGTCTTTGTCGAAAATCATATTGATCCGACATTAAACATGGCTGCCAGATGCCGTCTTTATTTGCATAGAGTTATATAGGAAAACCTTGTAGAGGCTGCTCCTCTGAAACTGCTTGTAGGATTGTTATGCAACTTTACAGGAATGTTGCTCTTGATGTCTAGTTATCCTACCAAAATGTCAGGTTGGCAGATAATTCAAGATGATCGCCACGGCTAAATAATTAAAAACAAATATTGTAGCGACTACTTCTTGAAAACTATAGTGATACTGATTTGAGACTTTTTCCAAAATTATCAGCATGACATGATATTGGCACTTGTCGACAATTATTTTGATTCGACGATAAATATGGCTACCAGCGGCCGTGTTTGTTTGCATAAAGTTATTTAGTAAAACCTTGTAGCGATTTCTTCTCTGAAACTAGTTGACGGAGTTTAATGAAACTTCACAGGAAAGTTACTCTAAGTGTCCAGTTGATCATACCAAAATTTAAGTTCAGCCGGAAATTTAAGCTGGCCACTACGGCTAAAAATAGATTAAAAAATATGGTGGTGACCACATCATGAAAACTATAAATGATATTGATATGGGACCTTTTCTAAAATGATCAGCAAGACATGATGTTGGTCTTTGTTGAAAATCATTTTGATTCGACATTAAACATGGCTACCAGATGCCGTCTCTGAGCTCCCGGTTTAGTTAATATGCAATACGACGGTTGTTTATGCAGGCACTGTTTGCGTTATGTCTTCAGAAACTTCACCGGAAGTTGCGGATGGAATCCTGCCGAATTCTCAACCGACTTTATAAGGAGGGCGCATCATATACTGAGCAAAAATAAAAAGTACCTCTGTTTCTTTCCCTTATTTTATAGACTGCAAAATAGGAAATAATAAATGATGTATATAAAATAGTTAGTTCGACGACCACCAATAGTCCAAACAAAAGATTTGTTTGCGAAGTTCAGTACACAGGGAAGGTATCCCTCTTTCACCTAAACCGCGCATTTGTGGTAAAAACATATAATATAAAATCTACAAATATTACTTCAATTGCTTTCGAAAAAAATATCACAGAACAACACAACAACGTTTGCGTATGTAACAGATTTTGATTATCAAAAATCATCAAATTACCTCCCTTTTAGGCTTCCACAGCATCCATAAAAGAGTATTGAAACTATTTAAAGAAACATTTAGTACTCAGTGAAGTGTGCTTAAAAACATCAAACATTGTTTAAATAAAGCGCTGTTAAAGCGGTTTTACGCCCTCAAAAACTTGTCTATGGGAATATCAGCAAAAAAAGGGGTACTTTTTGGGGGGTGCATATAGCTCTAAAAAACTGCACTCAAGAAAATTTATGTGCATGAACTACTGTCCTGGGACTCAAAGTAGTCTGCGTGGCGTAATATAAGGATATGAGTAATTGTACCGTTACCGACGGCACACTGAACAAGTCAACGATATTAATAGAGCTTATGCCCTGTTTTTTTTGTTTTTTTAGCAAGAATTCATATCTATATAGTCTTCTACAGACATATCGTTAATACTTTACTACTATACTATATATGTTACTCAGAATCAAACAAATCTTAAAGGGACACACTGCAATCATACTCTTTTATATAGCACAGTGGCGTTGCTTGTGCGGTGTGACGGCTGTAAAACGTCTCCCCGCGCTTGCAATCAGGACTGTTATTCATTCGATCTTTGGAGATCGCTGAGCCCGATACTTATATTTAGTTATCGGTGGTACATTTTCAATTGCGTTTGCTTTCTTACTTAATTTTCGATTCGGCGCTTCCACTACTCCGGCCGATAAAAGGCTCTGGGTATTGTTTAACCACTCATAGGATATGCTGTCTGCTTTTTAATTTAGTATTTTGGCTGTTACTTGTGATATGAAGGCTTCATAACCGCTGCTCCCAACTAAATTCCATTTTGTTTATTTCGCTCTTCGGGGCATAGTATTTTGTTAGATACTGGGACCATACGCCGCTGGACATTTGGGAGGAAATTCTATACGACCACCGCCATATGCATGCCATCTTCGGGATGGTTAAAATTATGTACTATTGATTTTATGAATATTGAGTTCTGCTCAAGCCGGGGCTAGAGGGCGCGAGCGGTAGCTAGCATATTTCACTACCGTTCATGAACAGTCTCAGTCAAACCGAGACTGCAATATTTTGCATGTGTCGTGTTCGGCCGTTTCCAAAGGTCGATTATCATACTCTTTTAAACTTTTTAACAACCATTACAATTTGCACTTCGATTCATTAATCCGGTTTCATTTTTACTTTTTAGCTGCTTGCATATAATTAAATACAATGTTGGGTTTTCAATGTTGCTTCGTTATTTATCATATGTTTAAATGTATTATTTGCACTATATAATGACCATGTAGCAATATGCAAACAATTTGCGTTGAGCGATGTTAATAAGTAATGCTTGTAAAAACATTCGAACCTTAATAGTTCGTTATATATAACTGTTAGCCTTTGTTCCATTAGAACATCAATCAGGACTAATCTACCTACCGAAATATAGATTAATACCAGTAAATTGAATTTAAGTGTTAAAGAGCATTTTAAAGTATAATTTTAATGATACAGACGTCTGCTATTAAATAGAAGCTGGAGGCAAAACACAAATAAGAGGAAAATATCCACTTGGGAAGGAGTACACTCTGACTGGGAGTTCAAAATCGCCTGGCGCCATACCAAACCAATTAACGGGAAAGATGGGACAATATGACGATAAAAAAGAGCCAACAAGTAAAGAAAAATAGGAAGTCACAGAATAAATGGGGGAACGCCCTTGTTATCACTGGATAGTATTTAATAAGTGTGTATAGTGGCGGTAGTCAATTTATAATAATGGCGTAGATAATGGTGTGGAATCAATGTAGATCTCAAAATGACAGAAAAGACGCATCTAACACTACATCGTCACTCAATATTGAGGATGTATATATATATATATATATGGTAAATAAAAAGAAATATTTTACAAGATCCTTTCTGGAGCACTGGATCACGAGAATTCCGGGAAGATAGGTATTTAAAAAGATAAATGTGAGACAAATTATCAACCAAACAGTGCTTTCGGCTTTAATCGCCTTCCTCAGGATACATACATAAAGTTACAAAAACAAACACATAAATTGCGCGAAAAAAATGTTTAAAAGCAGAAACATAAACCAATCAATACTATAAGCGTGCGCTTTATGCGCTCATGCCAGTAATGGTATAACACAGCTGAAAGATGGCAACAGTGTGTATGCACGACACAAACGTTGCTATACGTTTAAAGTATGTTCACATGAAAAAAAAATGATTCCGAAGACACACTAGCAGATTGAACAATTTATCTGGGAGTGTACGAGCGGTCATTCGGTTAAAAGGTCAGACTGCTATTGTTAGAGTTCTCGGAAATAAACGGCTTCTGATTCAATGCTTTATTAAAATTACACACCATAACACCATAACACACACATTAGAGGTTTGAAAATACTTGTATTTCTATAATATAATTCAGTTTCTCCAAGATATTACAACCTTAAAAATGTCAGTGTTTTCAAAATGTCAGTGTACTTTTACTTTAGCATTGAATCAAAGCCGTTTATTTCCGAGAACTCTATAAGTTTTTATAAACTGTAGCACTGTATAAATGTTTTTGTCCCCATCTATAAATTTATTCCTATATTTTCGTATCCCCTCGGGGATCCAGTGCTTTTTGAAAGGTATTTTGTAGATGTATGTATTTTATCACCCTTATATATATGACATGCATCGAACACAATCCAAATTGGACCGACGCAGAACGTAAATTGCGTGAAACGTACTGGATAAGACGCTTAAACACAAAACATCCAGTAGGAATAAACAAAGGGGACTAGATACATCTTACAGAATATATAAATGTAAAAACACACATACTCCGGTTTTTATTACTTCCCTTGATCCAATTTTCTCCATTTATATATTATTTTAGCCTTATTCAATTAAGTTTGGAGTTGTTCTTGCTATATCCTGCAGTATCGATTCTTTGTCTTATGTATAGAGGTAGGGTTATTCACTCACATACTCTCTCTTCATAACTAATAGTAAATGTCAGCGTACAATTTTACTTTTATCCAACCAGCAATGTTCTATTATAAGTACTTTTGTTACTTCCCTTGATCAAAATATCTCCATTTATTTAATTTAATTTGTTTAGCCTTAGTCATTGTTTTTACTAGCTTTGGAGTTGCTTTATACTTTATCCTGCAGTATCGATTTTAGGTTTAAGGTTTTGAGGTAGGGCTTGTGTTATCTTTTTCATGTTTACTCTCTCTTCAGAACTAAATGTCAGGGTACAGTTCTACCCTCACCCAACCAGATATGTTCTTTTATTAGTATCAAATTTGGCTCCAGAGTGTCTATTCAAAGTAAACAGTTTCAGCAACACTGCCAAACGATAAGTTGTTTTTTAAAGAGTTTAAACTGCCGTGTATTTAAGTGTTTTTTGTTTCGTATTTGTTATTTTCGTGTTTGTGTACTCCTGATGAAGGCGTTAGCCGAAAGCGCTTGAGTTTTTATAAACTGTAGCACTGTATAAATGTTTTTTCCCCCATCTGTATATATATATATATATATATATATATATATATATATATGGGGAGAAATATTTGTGAACTACCAAGGACAGACAACCTTCGGACGAACTACGGCAGGGCGCCTAGCTATGACGAGATACACAGAAATCAAGCGTATATATTCACTCCTTAAAAAAGGTAGCTGCAACACACGTTGATAAACTGTATCTCTACATTATAACACACTCATCTGAAGGCACCATTAACATATAGACGCATACATACATACAATTATAGCTCATATGAGTGGGCCACATTTAAGCGTTCAACCACACACAGCTATATTGAGACAGTGACAATGAAAAGTGCCGGATCTGGGGATACTGTGAATTCAGGTATATATAATAAAGAGAGAGAATTTGAACTCACTACGGCAACTTTCGAAATTGGGATCTCGTAAGAGATTCATGTTCACAACGCAGAATTATATATGGAGAGAAATATTTGTGAACTACCAAGGACAGACAACCTTCGGACAAACTACGGCAGGGCGCCTATATATATATATATATATACACTTCTCAAAACTGCTAACTACACCGCTCACGTTTTGGGTTATATATATCGATGGGTTGAATGTTTTTCAATAAAATAAAAAGGAAATACCAATTCAATCATTTTTACATCATTTCATTTTATTTTTTTCATGGGCAATGCTAGAACTAAACCACAATAAGCAATTACAAACGACCCATGTAAACACTAAAGTCACACTTTTCCCATATCTACATGTAGATATGGGAAAAGTGTGACTTTAGTGTTTACATGGGTCGTTTGTAATTGCTTTTTGTGGTTTAGTTCTAGCATTGCCCATGAAAAAAATAAAATGAAATGATGTAAAAATGATTGAATTGGTATTTCCTTTTTGTTTTATTGAAAAACATTCAACCCATCGATATATATAACCCAAAACGTGAGCGGTGTAGTTAGCAGTTTTGAGAAGTGTATATATATAAAGACGGGTAAATTCGGGTAATTTCGCCAGTATATATAATTTATAACGAGTTTCATCAATCGTATATGGAATGGGGACGAGTGATCCTTTTTCTCGCATATTATTACGACTCTTGTTTTAATGAAAACTGGTATATTCTTCATACAATCGTTATTATATTGTTAAAAAGTTTATCAAAAGAGGTTATGACCCTATCATTTTGCAACGTACAGCATGTTTAGTGGTTGACCCATTTACAGTTCGCCACTGTACTTTCCTTTTCGATTGTGCGATGACAGGACAGATTGTGGACCCTACAATGACGTTTACCTAAATTCTCAAAAGACGGTAGCGTATGTTGCTGTCGTAAATATTGTATTATCGAACCCTTAACGGCGGGTTCTCTTGTTGCTCTGGCTTCTACCAAGTCATTGAAAACTTGCTGTGTAGCTTTCTAGGCTTTTGTTTTTATATTCATATATACATGACCATTTATGTGTTATACTACCTAGTAATGCTGCATTGTTTGTTAGAGAATATAACCTGGTGGGGATATCTTAATGTACACTGACCCCTTTTATTGGGATGCCAATAGGGTAAGAGTGCGGTTTGTTGCACCCTAGAACCTGGTTCAACCCCCAGTGGCCCTTTTTGCCACTGAACGTTCCCCACATGGCGGTAGCCCTATTGTCAACCCCCTTAATGTTTGTGATGTCGTGTCCTACCTTTTAGTCATCTTTAAAATTGTTGTTTGTTTCTGTGCGTGCTTTTGGTTGACTGTGGTCATTGAATGCTGCTTTTCCTGTTCCACTTTTAAATCTACTTTAATTGTTAACACTTTTGCTCCTTTATCTTTAATAACATTTTCTACAAACTTGGTGAAAATATTTAAAAAATAAATGTTGAACTCGTTCAACAACTTTTAAGGATGTATTCGACGAAAAACAATGTAGCTATGACCTTGATGTATTGAATACATGCTATATTTAGCCTTGTGATCACCCTAACGTCTTATGGTCTTGGGTGATGTTAAAATCGAAACATGTGTTACAGAGCTGTTGCCACTGTTGTTATTGCTGCTGCTGTTTTTTTTGCTGTTGTTCAGTTCAGCAACTTAGGCCGGTCCAGCCGTCATTGTTTTGGACAAACATTGAGATAAGTGTAAAGGAAATTTAACAAATATATTCTCGTTTGTCTAATGCTATTCTACAGATGGTAATTGGTTATTTCGCGTATATACTGTTATAAGAGCCGTGTTAGCAAGAAGAGCGTTCACATGCCCTTTGGGCTCCTTGTAACGACAGTAAACTAATTCCTTCCGAATTACAGGAAAGCTACAGAAGCAAGTTGACCAGACGTCGGTAATTTACAGACGAACGACCGGGCTGACAAACACCATGACACTTTTTCCTAATGAGAATGAAACACTTCCAGGTACGCTATGTATCACTCACATCCAAAATTCTAACGGTGTGTTATGGCAAATCTAGTTTTCAAAACTCTCAATAACATAGCATGTTTGACTGTGTCGTTACAAGTGTGATTATTTATAAAAAATGTAATGTTAAAATTCAAGTAGAGAGATTTAATAAACCTTATTTACTCAAAGTTTTCTCTCCCTCATAGATCACTTTACATTTCTTATTTCATTGTTTGTTAGTTATGTCAAGCCTCGTGTCTTTTCAAATCTGTATTGTAGTCGCATGCATGTTGTGATGATTTGTATGCATGATTTGAAAGAATAAAACTGTATTTGAATTTGTCACAAGTTTATGTCGAAAGTTAACGAAGCAGAAGTTGTTTAGATTAGCACTGTATGTTGTTTTTTATTTGAAACTACAAGTCACTGTCACTTTCCCGGGTGAAAAACATGACCTGACGATAGGAAATCAGCTGGATGTAAATTGTATCTGAAAACAAGGCCGAAGAAGCAGTAATTACGCATTAAGAATTTAGCGTGAACGCTGCTATTTCTTGAAGTCCAACCGCAACGAGCCGCAAAGAACAAACATGAACAAACATGAACAAAAACAAACAAAACACGTGGAAATAACACATATTTGTCAAGTATGTAGTGTTGGCAATACGATAATTATAGTAATTTTACTGGAAGCAATTGGTGCACATAATGATCTTTCATTTGACATATAATAACACATACTGAAACGTTTTAATACACAGACTTCGTTCTGACTATATTTCCCGAAACCGTGGCCGGATTTCAGCAAAGCGTTGCAAGGGTGATCAGTACCAGGCCTAGTGATACATATCATCACCGTGTTACGGCTGAATGATTTTTGGAGGAGTTATGGCGCTTTAAATGTTTTAACAAATAATAATTGTTTAGACTAGTTCTACTGAATCCTTGTCCAGATTTCAACGAAAATTTCCAAAGATGATCAGTACCAAGCCTAGTTAGGCATGTCATCGCCGTATTTTAGCGGAGTTATGATCCTTCAAAGGTATTGATACACAAATTGTGTACAGACTAGTTCTACTGAACCTCTGGCAGTATTACAATGACACTTTGCAGGGATGATCAGTATCAGGCCTAGTTGTGCATAGCGTTGCCGTGTTCCGATTGCATGCTTTTTTGCGGAGTTATAGCTCTTAAAGATTTTGATCCACACACTTTATCCAGACTAGTCTTTCCTGACCGAATTTCAGCGAATATTGACGGGGAATATGAGTACTAGCCTAGTTGAAAATATCATCGCCGTGTTCCGGTTGAATGATGTTGGCAGAGTTATGGCCTTTTAAAGGTTTTAATACACTAATTTCAATACAGGCAAGTTCTTCTGAACGCCTGGCCGGATTTCAACGAAACTTGTCAGGGATGATCAGTAGCAAGCCTAGTTGTGAATATCCTTGCTGTGTTCGGTTGAATGATTTTGGCACCTAAGGAGTTAATGTGGGCCCTTATACACAAACGTTAGCCGGACTACTTTTCTGGAATCCCTGGCTGGAATTCAATGAATGCACTAATGATCAGTACCAAGCGTAGTTAGTACCAATCCTAGTTGCACATGTTTGTGTTGTGTTCTCTATCACAGACTCCCCCCAGTCGGTGGTGGAGTGACAAGAATCAACCGACTGCTCGTTACTTAGCAGAGCGGTAGGACCACTCCCCCACCGAAAAGTAACCCACCTGTTGACCGTGACGTGGATATCTGGTAGTTATCTCCGCGTTACAACACACCACTTTGGTCCGGACTTCAACTAGACGGGCGGTCAGATTAACTCGATCTGATCAATCGATTTGTCACGCCAGCTGCACGGGATCCTATCTTCTTGTTTAGTTTGGATTTGTCAATTCCTCTCGTTTAATATTGTACTCCCCTTTTATTTTGTCATCTTTATACATAATGTAGAAAGGATCCTTTATCGCTGTGGCGCTAGGGCTAATCATGTATTACTGAACGCTATATGGCTATACTCGTACTACGTATAGGCGGAACATAAGTGCGGCTCTTGGGTGGTATGGTGTGCGTGGGGTGGGAGGGGGGTGTCTGATGCGTTAGTTTTATATGAGTATACTCTTCACGCATTCTTGGCATTTGTCTGTCGGATATCCACAGCAAATTTCTCCTTGTTTTTACTCCGAGGTGGGTGAGAAGCGTGGAAAATGAATATTTTTCCCCATTATATGTCACCAAAACACGCACACAAAACTACTCCTACTCCTAAACGATTTAGAGAAGGGTATGAATCAGAATCTGATGAGGATATTTCTCAATAAAATTAACTCGTTTTCTCAATATTATCTCTCTAGAGGGTGACAAAGCTATCACTAGACTCTCTCCTTTTGCCATCTCCAAGGCTTTACTTGGCATCGCCGGTGAGCCAAGGAGTGTTAAAAAACTCAATAATGGAAAACTTCATGTTGAGTGTGCCAAAAATGTACACTCTGACAATCTACTTCAAATTCAAACTTTCATAAACATCCGTGTTGAGGTTATTCCTCACATTTCTCACAATTTTTCAAAAGGTGTAGTACGCTCCAGGGAACTGGAGTACTGCACTCTTGAAGAAATGACTCACAATCTTAAGTATCAAGGTGTGACTGAGGTAACGCGCATCAGTACGAAGCGGGATGGCAAACCCACTCCCACCAATACTTATGTGCTTACCTTCAGCATACCAAATTTGCCGAAGACCATCAAGACTGGATATACCATTCTACCAGTTGACCCCTTTATTCCAAACCCAATTCGATGTTTTAACTGTCAACTCTTTGGTAACCATAGAGAACGATGCAAGCGAGCTGCTCCTGTCTGTGCCCTTTGCGGTCAGGAGGGTCATAGCAACTTCGCAAATTGCAAAAATCCCGACTCTTGCGTTAACTGCAAGGGGACCCACGGGGCTTTCTCTAGGGATTGTCCGAAGTGGAAGCAAGAGAGGAAAATACAGCAGGTTAAGGTTGAGAAGAACGTTTCTTTTCCGGAAGCTAGAAAACTTGTTGAAAACAGAACAAAACATTCAGAACATGACCCGCAATCACTATTAATCGAGTGGAGAAGATTTTTTCGAATCCGACTTTGTACAGATATGAATACTGTTGCTCCGAATTAATAAATTATGGAATACATACCACAATAAATCCAAATATGTAAACAATAAATATATTAGACGTAATTTTCCAAAAAGGATAACTCATACGGTCCATAATTCTATCCGGTGCAAGCGTCGGAATTTAATAATTACAATCTGATCCCTTCGAACTCAAGAAGACGCTCCGCCAGTGTTGTCAACAGGTCAGTGCATACAATGTTTATAAATGCACTTACACCATGTACACTCAACAGAACTGTTCAATTTCCAAAGCCCCTTGTCCATCAGTGCTTTCAGCACTTTGATTTTTTACTTCATTGATCAGCTGCCGAAGGCAGCTGACTCTTATATGGTTTTTATATCTGTCTATGGTTAACAGACTGTGACTCATGTAAGAGGTAATAGGCATGCTTTACAACTTGAATTCCTAGAAAACTCGTCTGAAAAACGTTAATGGTATAAACACATATTTTGTAACGTTAACACGTTACCATTTCACTTGCTGAAATGACGTTTTTGTAAACCAGTCTACTGAAATATATCATGTAATCATTACTATTATATCCATATTAGCGACGGAACATTCACAAGCCTCAATAGCGCAGTTGGTCAAGGCGCCGTGTTACTGCCCAAGAAGGTAGGGTTGAAGCCTGCTGATTTCCCTTTTTTTTTAAATTTTTCATTGGTTTCATTATTGCTGATGATAAGGTAACAACAGTTCCTTTACATTTTCCACTTTGGTAAAGCAATCTTATAATTACACACAGTAAGAGTGAACAGTTTATATGTGTTGTAATGCACACTCTAACGCACGTATCCCTTACATGTAAACAATTGTATTTCTGAACTGATGTTACAAGGTAATTGTTATCAATATGTAAGGCATGTCAAGGTATTTGAACAGAAAGAAGCGAGGTCGCCCACATTGATTTAAAATGCTTGGTAGGAAGAACTGATGGTAAAAATCGGGAGGAATGTAAGAAAAAACAGTCGTGGCATGTTTATGTCTCCGTGACAACATTTATTGTTTTTAATATTGTTTTAACACTCGTGACTTGATATATTATTATATTAACTTTTTGTCTCTCTGCAGCTATTTTACGCTTGCGTAAACCTTGCTTGTTAGTCATAGTATATTAACCTTAATTACGTCTCTGTGTGCTATGTATACATAATTTATGTAGCACTATAATGACGCTGTGCACGGTGTTGGTAAAAACAGCGTTACGCGACATTGTGAATATTGTATGCGTTATTTTCTTTTTGAAAAAAACATTTAAGTATATCTTTTAAAAAATATAAGTTGCAGATATGAGTTTTTCCAATGCTAAGTAAGGAAGTGGCTGTATTGGACAAATATATATGTAAGCATTTCTTTTGAAGACGGGCGAATGCATAATGATAGGTTAAATAAGAATAATCTTAGAAATTATGCTTATTATTTGCTGTAAAAATTGAGCATTTTTATAAATATCACAAAGATAAATAAGTAACCTTAGTTATCTTTCGAAAACAGACATTTTTGTTTTAATTTTCACATCATAACAGGCATTTATGATCTCTTGATGCGTGGTTATAACGACGAAACGTCGAATTATGATGGTGGGACATTTTGATTAACTTTCTTCTTCTTTTAAACAAAATTGTAATTATTGTATGTTCGTTTTTTTTTTTATAATTTTCGAACTATAATCATTTTTTTATTTACTTTAATTTTATTTACTGTAATGCAAATTTTATCACCTACTGAAAATAAAACAAAATCTCAACATCTCTGCAATGCAAAATTATGAATTGCTTAAGCCGGTGCTAGGAGGCGCGAGAGGTGTTGCATTCGACATTACCTCTCACGAACAGACTCAATAAAACAGAGTCTGAAACTTTTATCTCTTGTTTGTGTTTGTTGCTTCCAAGGGATCCCCTTTTTAGTATGTATTGACATTCACACTAGCGTTTGTTCAGTGTTGTGTGGCGGTCGTGAAAAGTTGCCTCGACTATAAATCAGTATTATTATTACTTACTGGTCATTTTGGATCATCAAACCCAATGCAAGTGGTTTTAAAGTAGAATTTCACTTAAATCTGTGCTAGGAGGCGTGAAAGGTTTTGCACTCTCATTACCTCTCATGAACAGACAATAAAACAGAGTCTGCTACTTTTTTCTCTTGTTTGTGTTTGTTGCTTTCAAGGGATCCCATTTTGAGTAGTTATTCCGTAACGATGGACATGACGTTTATTTTTGACGTTTTCTGTGCAAAACGTGTGGTAAATAACTAAAAAAAGATAAAGCAACCACTTAAATATATTCAGTTTAGCGCCGTTTCCTATTCAATTCTCATCTTGACTTGCACTTGTTTAATACCGTGATACCACTGGCAGATTGAGCCGCAAGTATTAATAAAAAACATACTGTCTATATATAAACACATGGTAATGAAGATAGTGGACACCAATCTCGTTTCAAACCTGTATCGTTGACAATAGTAGTATCTGTGGTAAGACAAACGAGTGTTTCCGCAAACACGCCCTGCATATTTTTACCCAGTGTCATTACTTTTCTATTCCCTCCTCTCTCCAAACCTCCAACAAAGGAGAATATAGTTTAATAGAATACATTTGAAATTTTAATAGTATACATAATTGTACGTAATAACCTACTCGAATACAAATGATATTTCTACTGTGAAAACGTACCCATATCTACAAAATATGTACTCTTGAATGTTCAACGATAGGGACGCCGTTGACTGTTGGTAGAGCGCTTATCTAGTAAGGTTGTGAGTTCGAAACGCTTCGCCTATTAAAGTGGACGACGTTAACCGTGTTGTCCCGTATACTGAAATGTATTGTTCGGTCAGGTAAAAGAAACCCAGACTACTTTATCAATAGAACAAGTAAGTTTATTCAATTATTTCTAAAGATTGCAATATCCTGCTATGATAGGTATCAGCGGGTTACTAAGCAAAACAACTTAGTAAAATGTTTAAAGGTCAGAGTTGAGTATAAAACCCCCAAAATGGCCTCAGAGAAAATGTTCTGATAATTGTATGCATTATTCTGCTCAGAGAGGTTTAATCACAAATTTCTAAATAATAAAGCATTTTTAAACCATAATATTTGGCATGTAAATACATTAAACAATACTCTATACAGATATATCAAAAACATTATATAATGTATTTATTTTCCATACTTTCTAGAACAAAACTTTTATTCCTTACTGTCAAATTTTGAATTAGGTGCATCTATTAATAGCAGTGATAAAAGATTAGTGATTGGTCAGAGTGCTGAAACCTATATCTTGCAGCAGACGAAATACTAACTGGCTACATTGTATACATAATGCTGGTAGTCTCTACCTACTGCTGGGATTTAAGATGCGGTCTGCTCAAATATCAATACCTTTGTAATAATAACACGTGCTTAGCGTGCTGTGTAGAATACCCTTTAAAAACACAAACGAAAAAACAACCACAATGGTATCACGATTGAAGATTATACACCATTTATATTATTATTTAACGACTTTAATTTCGTGGACATTTTACGTAAGGCATATATCATTTTAATTTTATTTAAAATACAAACTATATTTAGTACCATGAGTACGCAGGTACATTAAAATAAATACATACACGGCAATAAATGGCGACAGTTGAAGTCTGTTTTGTCACACGTAATTGTTTTAGTAATCAAATACATCCCATAAAGCCAACTATTGATCGGGAATGTAAGGAGGTGTCTTTTAAGTTTTTTTTTTTTAGGAGAATAAAGACATAACTCAAACAATGCATGAACGGTTATCATTATTTTTTTTGTAGACATTTGTTTTATTACATTTCTATGGGTGAAAGATTGGGAATTCTCGGTGAAGAATATTCATAATCGCTAAATATTTAATAATTAACCCTGAACACAAAAGATAACTGTAACTTCGGGTCATGACGTTAATAAAGTGTTGCTGACATTGACGTTATCTGCCGATAACGTTCAATAAAGTAAAACATTTCGGTTAAAAGGATAATAAAAAAAATAGATAATTTGCCTGCTGCGTTCGATTATAGGTAAATCCTTCACTCGATGGTAGGCGTGTTTTGCTTTTCACTCATTCGCATCCGCTCGTTCGTGAAAAGAACCACGCGTCTACATCTTGTGAAGGGTGAATAAAATATGCCAACAATAAGCATGTTAACTAACCTTCCGTTTCCTAGAGGGTTTTCCCATAATCGACCCATCAGTTAAATAATCTCTATTTATATTCGACTGATGCGAAAAATGACTGAATCAAACTAAATAATCAGATTGGGCAACTTTCCGGATAGTGAACGCGTTTTATACTTTGCAACTTAGTTGCCGTGAACGCAATTAACCACGTTATGCGTCAGTATTTGATTGGAATAATAAACCATATAGCGTAACCCAGAGAAATAGACAGTTTACCATGTCACATAAAACGGTTACCGTGAACTATGCATAAATCTTCGTAAGTAATTAAGTAATTAAAACGTTAGGTAAGTAAAAATTATAAGCGAGTAATTTATATAAGGCACTGTTTTACTATTTAATCACTATTTATAGATATCTATAATTGAATTAAAGATCTCCAAAATTGGAATATAAGATATCTATAAATCGATTTATAGATATCTTAAAATGAATTATGGATATCTATAATTCAGTTGAAATATAGATATCTTGTATTCGATTTTAAGATATCAATAATTCAATTTAAGATATCTATAATCAATATATCTTTAAATCGCTTCAAATTATATTCAGCCGTGGTTTGCGATACCGAGTAAATATGTCCAGGGGACCAGTTCGTGGACATTGAATGCCATGAATTATACATATCATTAATTCAACGGTATTTATGGATATCCATAATTCATTTAAAGATATATATAAGTGGATTTATAGATATCTTAAATTAAATTATAGATATCTATAAATCTAATATAAGATATCTGTAAATACTCATCAATTAATGATATCTTAATATCAATTATGGATATCCATCAATCGATTTAGAGATATCTATGAATCGATTTAGATATAACGTTAAATGAATTAAAGATATGCATAATTAGAATATAAGATATCTATAAATAATTAATGATATCTATAAATAATATAAGATAGATATCAAAGATATCTTTAATTCAATTATGGATATCTATAATGTATAAATAGTAAAACGGCGCCCCATAATTTTAGTTAGTAAAAAAGATATGATAATGGACCTTTGGAAACGGCCGAGCACGACACATACGAAATATTGCAGTCTCGGTTTGATTGAGACTGTTCGTGAGTGGTAGTGAAATATGCTAGCTACCGCTCACGCCCTCTAGCCCCGGGTTGAGCAGAACTCAATATTCATAAAATCAATAGTACACAATTTTAACCATCCCGAAGATGGCATGCATACGGCGGTGGACATGGAGTTATTTGCTTCCCCATGTAGTAAGTATGAAAAAAAATATAAGTAAGTAAAAGAAAGTAAACGTAAGTAAGTATTAAAAGTAAGCAAGTAAGTAAGTAAAAAAAAGTAAGTAAAAAATGTAAGTAAGTCAAATTAAGTAAGTTAGTAAAGTAAGTAAGTATGAAAATAAGTATAAGTAAGTAAAAGTAAGTAAACGTAAGAAAGTCAGTCACTCAGCAAGTAAGTATGTTAGTAAGTATGTAATTAAAGTAAGCAAGTATGATGTAAGTTAGCAAACAAGTAAGCAAGTCAGTTTGTAAAGTAGATAAGTAAGTAAAAGTAAATAAGTAAATAGTAAGTAAATATGTAAAAAAGTATATTTCGAACATGTTTTTCAGTCACATTAACGAGTTCAGATGTACACAATAACATGAAAACGTCGGTAAATTGTGTTTTATGTGCATATGTCTAGTACGATGCCGTGAGCGTTGGCAGACAATCTCACTCCAAAATGTTTTCAAAAAACTATGTAGTAAGTATTACTACTGCGGGTAGTATGTTTCTATTAACACATACCTACGCCTTGTTTTGTCATAATCCGTCCAGTGTTGAGAAAGTCACGGAGGATAATAATACGCGAAAAGAGGCCACAGTTGGTGTACCTTACCATACACGATACCCAAAACGTCAAGTGGGTTCCCTACCCTGAATATTTAATGATGATTATGTCGATTTCAGGTATAAACTGTAAAATATCTTAAATTAATGGTAAACGTGTGAACAATCTGGTAAAGGTAACCCAACAATACCTAGTAGAAAACATGCATTTATTTTATGTGTTTAGAAAGAATGTCTTTATTCAAAAATACTGTTCTTACATTGTATCGCGATTCTTTAAAGGGAATGAAGCGACACAGCCAGACACCTTTATTATTGAGAGTTCTGAAAAACTTGAATAAGGGTGAAAGAATTATCGGATGATAAACAAAGATGATATGATCATTTGAAGTTTCTGTTGAAACGGATATGGAAGCGGCCATTTTGAGATCTAAGACATCACGGTTCTAAATTACCATATATGGAATATTTATAAAAATGAATATGTACTGATATATAGGGAAAAATTTACAGCAGCTGTATGAAAAATATGTAATACTTAATGGCAATAATGCTTTACATGACCAGTAAAAAATGCAGTCATTTGCAGTGATTTTCTTCGTTTTAAATGATATTTAATAATATTCCATATGGTAATATGGAACTATGATGTCATAGTTCTGAAAATGGCGGCTCCCATATTCGTTTTAGAACAACCTTTAAATGGTCATATATTTTTTGTTTATCATCCGATTTTGATAATTCTTTCACCTTTTCCAAAAAAAATCAGAACTCGCAATAATATAGCTTGTTTGTCTGTGTCGCTATATTCCCTTTAAGGCAAGAGAAATTGCAGAAGGGGCTAAGTGACCTCTTTGTGTGTGTTCTATTAGTTTCCTTTGACATATCGTTTAAAGATGAAAATTGTCCTAAATTAACAAATCCACTGTTGATATATTTTTAATTATTAAATATCATTATAAATACGATGTTTACTATGTTATTGATGTATGCTTAGTGAAAATATAATTTTAAACATAAAAATCGAAAAGGCGAAGAGGCATTGCTAAAAAATCTAAAAAAATCAAAGTGGGAAAACTCTTCCTCGTATAACCGGAAGTGACGTCATTGGGAACAAAAAAGCTATTAGTACATAGGGAAAGCACGATAAAAAGTAAAGTGTGTATGAAAATGTCGGAATTTTATCTGACAGTAAGTCACCGGCAACACCGCATATCTTGGTACATATACACTACTCAACTTTTATAATCTGTAACCCAGGTTTTTTGAAAATAACACAAATACTAAAATCTGGATATCAAAAAATATTGGTATGTGTTTCGGTGATTTCCAGTTTATAGTATTGGTGTTATTTTCAAAATCCTGGGCGACCGATTATAAAAGTTGAGTAGTGTACACTAAGCGCGAAATGCAGCATTCTCCGAATGCATGGACATGGTCTAATACTTGTACATTAATACGAGCGTCAGATAATAAGGACTTTATTTTTGCCGAAAAGAAGACATTGAAAAAATATATTTAGAACATATTTATTTTTCACATAATTGATGAAAACAAACAATAAAAATAAAAACAACATACTAAATGACACATCATCTAATTTCTATAGTACTAGGGAGTAGATATATGCCATAAGACCCCGCCACCTGGTGACCAAAACACTCGAGGAGTGGCACGTATTAGATTTGGCTTTGCAGTATCACACGCTCTCCACGTGCCCCCCAACTAACAATATACCACACACCGACTAATCAACTATTGCGGTGCCCTATTGAAGTATAGCCTAATGTGGGTACGTACGTCGGTATATGACAAAAGCACGCACCATTTAGGGTAACACAGTTTTATGACACATTTCCAGTTTATTGCAATTCCGTGAGCGGTGCAATACCGCCGCGGCGAGCCGTGTACTGCACATGACGGATATATGATACGGATATATGATGCGTGGGAAACTAGTTTATCGCTCACAAAGAGATAAACATACTTAATATAGTCAAATGTATTATGAGCACGATATTATGTATTATGCACATGTGGAGATCGAAACAACAGACCCAACAGATCAAATTTACCATAATATAAAAAGTATATATTGTAAGACACTTATTGCATGAGCTAAGAGCCATTATTATTTTGCCATAAAACATTACTGAACTAATATTATAGTTAGTAACATTATCAATTTTCTGCCTTGTATTTTGTTATTTTTTAAAATCCAGACACCGATATATGTAGACGGACAGCGATATATAAATAGATATATATCTATAACACTATTGGCGGAAGAGGGTATATAGTTAACAAATAAATAAACCTACAAAATATATATTGAAACAAAGACACGTTTTGTGTTTCCTTCACCGGATTTATTTAAATTTATATGCAGAACCTGTTCTAGCAATCTTTTGAAAAAAGCGACTTCATTATATTAGCTCTTGACTGATTTACGTAAGGACGCATGCTTCTAATTCAACAGCTAAACAATCACGGTGTATATAAAGTTTAAGATTATTTCTACAATTTAGCATCCGTATACCTGATAAAGTGCTAAGAAAATAGAACAAAAACTTGTATGTTTACCTCATTTATTAATTTACTCCACAACGCCGGTTGAGTCGGCGAATAAAACTTGCTCGGAGACGGCGGGGTTAGGCACTTCTCATTTTTGTAATATTGTTGGTACTGCTGTTTGTTTAATCTGTATGGCCGTTTGTTCTCCAAATTCACGAAAAAGTAACAAAAGGATGGACTTCCCACGAATCCAACTCAAAATGTAACTACAAACTCGCGCGTCTTTCGAAGGTTCCCATTTTTTGAGGAGATGGGCGATTTTCGTCGGCAACAGTCCACCCGCACTTCAAATCATTAACCTGATTTAGAACACGAAATAAACTGATATTAATATACTGTCCTTTTGTATGTACACGTTTGCACCCAGCAACAGTACACGGCATTTTAACACGTAACATAAAACGTAATCCTACATAGACAATGCAGACTTAATGCGGAGCCGCTAATCGCTTTGTACCAATGACGTCAAAGGTCTCGTGACACTTACTTGTGGTCAAAAAGGGCGAAACTCGGCGCGTGTGCGCTATGATGTATAATTGGCTACTGTGACAAAACGGGACAACCAATAAGTGTAATATCTGAACAGATTGTATATTATATACATATATTTCAGAATGTATGCTCAAAAGACACGCTATATTTTACCTTTAAAGATTTATTCTCAGAATATTTGAATTCAATACCACTATTTGTTTGCACGTTCGTCCGCGTATGAGAAAGCACTTGCATCTTTTAAAAAGAAGTTTCATTATATTGATCTCATTTTTATTTAGTGTAAACCAAACGGCTTTTATAGTAAACCTATTCACAATTTATTTCAGAAATCCCATGTTCGAGTACTGGTATAAACCCTGCAACTCAGACAACTGTATCTGTTCTCTTCCCTGCTACACAAGACGACATCAGTGTTGTGTTCAATGTGGATGATTCTATCGACGTAGACTCTAAACTCGTGTCAAGAACATTAGATAGTATGGGATATAGTGAAGAAATGAACAAATCTAGAGTTCAACATTATGTTAAGACAAATACACAACTTTTTAATGATAAACCTGAATTGAAAGACATGACCCTAATACAAGGTGGAAGCAAGGGAGAAGGACTCGCCCTGCCGTATGAAAGCGACACTGATTTTATGCTTGTGAGTAGTAACATTATATGTGCTGACGATCAGCGACAGGTTACAAACCTTCATGATTATACTACAGTGTTACAGATGGACCGAATGCATACACCTCCTGGGTATACTCAGTTGAAACTGGGTACACTTGGTAATACTTTATGGGTAAATAAAATAAATAACTCAATCATTCAGTCAGAGGGCCGAGAAGTTATTGTATCAAGTGATTTTTTCCAAAAACAAGATGATAAAGTGGTACAGTACGTTATAAATCATACGCAGGACAAACAGATAAATGTTACACAACTCGACATATGCGGTCCTTCAAGTCCATTTACAATACATACGTTTGGTTTAAAAATTACTCTTGATTTCGTCGCTGGATTCTATTGTAATTGCCCGGTCATTCTAGAATCCTGGGCTAATCGTCACCGTATGCATGGCTGCCCTACACCAGAGTTGGTACATGATATAGTAAGCGACGGATTGGGAACTGTTGTGCCAGTTGGCTTCAAGGGCAGTGATAATCAACATAGTGAGTGGAGGATATGCTTCTCTGCGGCAGAACAAAACCTGATTATCAATCTAAACGATACTCAAAAGAAACTTTACATCCTGTTAAAAATGGTGGCGAAAAACATCATCCGCCCGGTCTTTACAGACATCACATCATACGTCATGAAGAACATTGTTCTATGGTTAGCCGAACTGACTCCACAGGAACTTTTCAGGGAGGAACTTCTTATAGACAGATTGATGCAAGCTCTCAGTTTTCTAAGACATTCTGTAATGACAAATTGCCTTCCAAGTTACATGATCCCGCAACGGAACCTGTTGGCTAGAAAGTTGACATCATTACAAAGAAATCAACTAGCTGCCGAGTTATTCAACTGCATACAGCAAGGAGGAACTATTCTCCTGAAATGCAATAGGTTGCATGTTGCCATGGTGAAGATGTACAAAAATCCTCGAGTTGCAATAGAGTATGGGAGGAAGAGAGATACGATTGAAAATGCGCATCTTCTTGTTTCAGCAATGCAGGTATCAGCATATTTGGATGAGGCAATAATAAAAGGACGTCCACCAACCCCGGAAAAGTTGATGAACTTATTGATGCATGATGAAGCGTTCTCAGCTATTGTGGAAAAAATGATGAACCTTGTAATACCTGGATATAATGATCTTCCTGTGGAAGTACGAGAATCTGACGAAACCTATAACAATTTTTTGAAGAGACTGATACCGTACCTTTCAGACGAAGAACCAGGCTACTAGGGTGGTATAACATAACATGCTTAAATCTGTTTATAAGAAACCGTATTGATGAATCCAAGCAATATTATAGGTTATTGAATTTGTGTGGCTAAATATTACTTGGAACGAGTTGTTTTGGCAAAGGACGACGAGCTTGCGAGTCGTCCTGCGCCAAAGCAACGAGTTCCAAGTAATATTTAGCCATACAAATTCAATAACCTTTTTATTGTATACTTGCATATTGTTTTCGATCAATGCTAATTGTATGACTATTACTTTTCATTATATTTTTGTTATTTTTATAGCTTTCGATGGAATTCCTATAATGTCATTCAGTTTCATTTTGTGTGGATGATTATTTTGCGCGAAAACGACTTCGACGTCAGATGACGTCATTAAAAACGTCAAGCGATTTTCTAACGTTTGTTTGCCATTCGATAACGTTAAAAATAGTTGGTGAGTGACCATTTCAATTATTTTATCAATTTCTGCCACAAAAGGTTGAACAAAAACACGTCGTTTTTTTGTTGACACTATAGGCAGTATCCGTGGAAAGTAGTTCCTTATTTCTATTTCGAGGCTCTTAGCAAGCGCGAGAAAAGTTTCCGGTGCAATATCAATGTGTGCGGCTGAAGTTTAATACTGTTTAAAAATACAGTATCCTGTGTTTGTGAGTCATAATTATGTAATATTTATAGCATGATATTTCTAGTAAATGCGAGTTATACTACTTCTCGAGGGCCTAAGGCTCGAGAGAGCAGTATAAATCACATACGAGAAAAATATGCTATAAATGTTTTGTACCACAGCCATTTATCTAAGTATGCGCGTGCAAGACATTTTAGGGCGTTGCAGTTTTCAGTAAAAATAACAGCTCGATACAATCAAGAAATAGCATTATCACGCGGCATAAGCATGACCCATGTTTTGATTATTGCAGCCAGTCGCCTTTGTATTTTATTGGGCAAATAAGTGTGTTTGATCAAAATTAAATGTTAAAACCTAAAGAATGTTGTTTTAGCAGAAGCTAAAGATGGGGACGACCAATAGCTTTGCGCTTTGAGTTAAAAACACTCTTCGATGCTGATTTTGACCTTGAATGTAGGGTTATAAATTGTGGATGCCACATATCATCAAACAGTGGTATCAGCCTACTAAGTTTCATGCCTAGATCGCAAGAAAATAAATGCAACTGCTGGATGCTTGTGACCGTTGACCCTTAAGTGTGATTTTGATTTAATGAATGATTCTGAGACCTGTTTGCAATAAACAGCGTCAAACTAAGCGGTTTAACTTTAAGTTTGCAAGTTAATTTCTCAAAAGAAGTAGGATCCTTTCTTAAGCACTTGTACTATTTTTGAACATCCGTCAGATATAGAGAACTGATAAAATGTGAAATTTAGTTTATAAGCAGTCAAACATGTATTTTGTAACTTGCAGAGCGAGATAATAAAAGTTTTAAATCTGAATCGATTTTGCAAATTTTAAATTTAAACTGAACGTTTTCAGTTATTAACTACAACAAAAACATACATTAGATAGGAAAATGCAAGTACACATGTCAGTATAGACAACAAAACATATTGGCACTTGCATTTCTAAGCAAGTGGTAAACAGAAAAGTTAAATTAGAACCCTGCATGCATTAATCCTACAACAGAACAACAGCGTAACAGGAAAGTATGACAGAGAGACTTGACGACCCATAGGAGTTATTTGAGGTACAAGAGCAAATATTTATCGACTCTGTTTCTGCAAAACATTTTCTGCAGCCATCAATTGTAAATCCCAAGGTGTTGTTGAATTAGAGAATGTGTTTACCCCAGTCCAAATTTTAACACCATTGAATTGAATTGGGTTTTAAGACGCACCAACACATGAAAGCTTATATGGCGCCTAACAGGCATGAACATGCCAGGCTCATCCTCCATGTACATCGAGATAAAATATGGAAAATGGGCATACCTTCTCACCATGAACTGCAGAGTTGCTGCAAATTCTATTATAGAAACTCTATTTACGCTGGAGCCACGTTTATTGTTTTTCTGCCACTGCTCTTTTGATGTGAGCGAGATGGCACCTGAAACAATGCAGGGATCATGATGAAGACATGAACAAAAATTGATAAAATGAACATGAATTTGGGGGATTCTACCACTCTGCCTACACCTCCAAATGGATCTGCAGTGGCCCTATTATTTGCCCCGTGACCAAACGGGGCCCCCGGGAACCACACGGGGCTTAACACCATACAGCAGTTTTTTTCACGTTTAATCTTCCTTATTGTGATATTTTTATTTTCTTAATATTTATTGCTGCTGTGATGTCTAAATTCCTATGTTTAAAAACACGTGGCAAATGCAAAATATTTAAATATCAATGTTGCTGGATTACAATATAATTCAGAGCAGAACAATCTCCAAAATGAATACAAACAAGATAAAACGCACACAATACCATTGATTTAATTCTCGTATTCTCATGTAACAAGCATAATATCATTTTTTGTGAACACAAGTAGATATAAAAATCGAACAGAAAAAGTAGCATTCAAGAACAATAGTTAACCACAAACGCAAAAAGAAACAAAGAAAAACTATAAAGATGAATCAAAGGCAAGATAAGACATGACAAACACAAAAGGGTTGACAATAGGGCTACCGAAAAAGAGGCCGCTGGGGGTTTAAAGCAGGTTCTAGGGTGCAAAGATAGGAACATTATGTTGTTTTTCAAAATTAAAACGAAACCCGAATCACTCTGAACGAAATTACATATTCCACCCAAATCATTCATTAACATATAAAATGTTACCCTCAATCTTCCCAAATACTTCACATTTTGACAAACCAATAACAAGAGGTCAATGACCTTGCAGCTCTACTGATAGGTTTTTGTTAGCTAGATCAGCATTCATGTGAAGTTTCATGAAAATCCGTCAAGTAGTTTCAGAGGAGAAGTCGCTACAAGTTTTCATTATATAAATCTATGCAAACAAAGATGGCCGCTGGCGGCCATGTTTAACATCAAATCAAAATAATTTTTGACAAGGATCAATATCATGTCATACTGATCATTTTAGAAAAAGTCCCATATCAATATCACTTATAGGTTTCAAGAAGTAGTCACTACAAACTTGTATTTTGAAAATATACTTTTAGCCATGGCGGCCATCTTGAATTTTCGGCAGACCTGACATATTGATAGGATCAATTAGACATCAAGATTGAAGTTTCATGAGAATCCGTCAAGTAGTTATAGAGGAGTAGTCGCTAAAAGTTTTTATTAGATAACTCTATGTAAATAAAAATGGCCGCTGACAGCCATGATATACATCGAATCAAAATAATTTTCGACAAGGACCAACATCATGTCATGCTGAATATTTTAGAAAGGGTCCCATATCAATATCACTTATAGTTTTCAAGAAGTAGTTGCTACAATCTTGTTTTTTCAAAATCTATTTTTAGCCGTGGCGGCCATCTCGAATTTCCGACCGACCTGAAGTTTTGCTAAGATCAATAAGACATCAAGAGCAACATTCGTGTGAAGTTTTTTGAAAATCCGTCAAGTAGTTTCAGAGGAGTAGTCGCTACGTTTTCATTATATCACTCTATGTAAACAAAGATGGCCGCTGGCAGTAGTATAGAAAGGGGCGGTATAGGCGCAGTTTCTCCTCGCAAAAAATGAGAAAAACTAGTGAATATGCTAGGGGGGACTCAAGCGTAACTCTCATTTGTACCACTAAGATCTAAAGGTAAGTCGTGCCTAAATCAACACCAACATATTTCAACAGTTTTCTCAAGCACCCCGCTCGGGGAAACTCACCAAAACCGCCCCTTTCTATACTACGAATCAATCCGGTTGTCATTTTAATAACATAACATTTGCAACTCATTAAGCAAAGTCAAATGGAACCGGGCAGTAGTCTTCATCATCGCTCTGCATATCATTTTTTACCATAGAGTATTTTACTTGTATGCTAACGTATCTTGCCCATTATCTAATATGTACCGTTTATCATCATAAGCTGATAAACTTTTTTTATTTATTGCATAGCTGCTTATGTTATGCTTTTGTGATCTTATGACTTTCATCTCATGGTGAGATTCTGTTGCCGTAAACAAAATCTTTTTGTAATCGTTATGTGCTATCTGTTTTTTAACAACACACTTTTTAACACCCTTACATTTCTTTGTACTAACCTCATTGTCTAACATATACGAATATAACTTACTACGCAGCCCGACAAATTCAACAATAGGTATTCCACAAGTTTCATCTTTCATCTTGCCAATAACTTTTATATTATCATTAAAATGAAACTTACTTTTTGGATCATAATCACAATTATCAAAAAGTTCTTTATCCTTGTAGAAGTCCGCATACACATCTTTTGTTTTTATTTCATAACACAAGGAATCGGTATTAGTAAATAATAACTTAGCTTTTTTATCATAATTGTTTTTGATATAGTTGTAATGGAAATCATACATCAAATATTTTGACAAGTCTAAAATACACATGCCAACATAAACAGGACGATTCAAAACTAGTCTTTCTTTTATTCTGTTTATGGCAAATAAATTTTCATTAAACATTTTACAAGAAATAAATGAAGGTCTTGCCGCATATTTTAAAAGGACCTCCTCGTCGTGAGTCAATTTAACATTAATTCTTTTTCTCAAATTTTCCATAGTTTTACCAAAAACTGAGTTGTTCATCAGTTTGAAGAAATCCTTTTCAAAAGCATTTTTACCAGCTGTCCTCTTGGCAGTATTAAAATATATGTATGTCTTTACCCACTCTGATTCATCAAACTGTAGTATTCGATGTATTTTTGCCACCTTTAATCCAAGCGTTTTATACAATTCTAAGTTTCTAAAATGCACGACATACTTTTCTTTATTTTTCAACGTTGTAACAAGTTTATTAACATTGCAATGTCCTAAATTAAACTTTTGTTTTAAATTTTTACAATAGTCTGACAACCACTCATCTTTGATATTTAAACTTTCTGGAGCAAGAGGATAATCATTATGTAACTCATAAAGTTCTTCAGGATACTCAATATCACACTCAACAATGTAATTTGTTTTTCCTTTTTCAAACTTATCAACCCACTTGAAGTTGCCAGTAGGTAACGGTTGACACATAGCCCATCCGTACAAGTTATTAGCATCTAAATATATTATGTACTTGCTTTCGTTTTTCTTGTCATAGTCTTTCATATATTTGTTATTAGCTTTTGAATATCTATTTGCAATTTAACTCGTACCGCCTCTTAATCCTTTTTCCACAAACAAATATTGATCAATGTCAGTTATTAAGTCGAGTTGGATACCGGTCATCTTAATACATTCATCCCAGGCTAAACCAGGACTACTGAAGTAATGGCAAGGATATAATTTGTAATACTCAATGCACATTTTTCTAAAGTTTTCAAAAACATCTGTCAGCAGCAGCACATCAGTCTTAAGATACAGATCATGATATTCTCCCATATTTTTAATCTTAAATGTTTTCCATATTTTTTTAGCGTGTTCATAATCCGCATCTGAAATGTGCTCATCATTTAATTGAGAATAAAAGCTATCTTTGTCAGGTAACTTAGTATCCTTGAAGCGTTTAAAACTGTTCATATAATCATAAGGATAAACGCCTTTTCTTTTTAGCAAGTCTAACTTGTTACCGCTGTATTCTTGAGATATGTATTGAAACGACGGAACGTTTTTTACTAGATAATCTAATGATTTGGACATAAACTGGAAACTATCAATAAATACTAAACTTTTTCCTAACATGAAAGCCATATACTTTTCCATGTTATTCGGTATAACATTTATGTTTTGTTTAAACTTTCCGATGTGTTGCATTATGAAGTGAGAATCATATCCTCTCAAGTTATGAAACACAACAGGTATTTTTCTAGTCAGCCTGAAATTAATATTACATATGTCATGAGCGCTTCCCTTGTACTTTCCAGTTATATGACAATGGTCCCTGACTTTTCTAAGAGAGTTTTCATATGCTACTGTACGACTTGGGTCATCTTTTTTAAGAGTAATTGACAAACCAATACCACAAATATGACATGATTTAGATTTTTTAAATCTAGCTTCTTCTTCCTGCGACATCACCAAATCTTTCTTAAAGTTTGCATTCATGGTTTTCTTGCACCACTTTTCTTCTTCTATCATTTTTTCTAAAAACTTGTAAACAGCATTTGGTCCTCTGTATGTCACAACTGGTTTTGAATATTGATCATCATAACAACAAACAACCTTATACCCATAACTACAATCAGTATGTTTTTGATATGCTTCTGTATGTGATTTTTCAGGATTGTTCGATGCCGAAGAAATACTTTCAGTTATTGCTTCAAAATCAGCATATATAACAAACGGAACCATAAGTTGCCTGTCATAGTTTTTAAACTTAACTTTTTCATCTTTGTTTGGCATTTTTATTGCTTGTTTTCCGTTAAGTGCTTTTAACGTCCTTTCGAATTTAAAGCAGTGCAAGCATGTTTTATAACACCATTGTCCCCCTCATGTAGTGTTTGATTAAACATTAACCTGTTAAAATCTTTTATCCACACATAATGATTCTTTTCGTCTTCTGTGATCAAAAGTAGATCAACATATTCTTTTGCTTTATATTTTGACACATACAAAGGATATACTTGATTATCCTCATATCCAAATATGTTAAAACAAATGTTGTTTTGTTTTTCTATTTTTGGAACTTGTTTGATAGTAACAGGAAATGTAATTCCTTTGTAATCAAGATCACCAATATGCTTTTTGTACTTTGTTATTCTTTGAGGATCTTTTTTAACAGGAAATGTTCAAGCCAAATGGCACCATCTGAAGCATTCGTTATCTTTATTTTTTATATTTATTAAACCTTTTTTGTGATGTTGCAGTTCTTTTGGTAAATTCAAATAAGAGCTACCCCAAAAAGGCTTATACTTTATTCGATTTATATAGTGTGCGTCTAGTGTCTCAATTATCCAACCACTTCCCATCTGAATCCAATTTCCAACTCTATTTATAATTTCCTCACGTGCTTTGTCCAACGCCTCGATAATATTATTTTCGGTTAATATTGTTGCCGCTTTAGAATTAAAGTAAGCTGTTTTGTATGTGATTGCAGGACCTGTTTCTTTGTCCCCCATCGTTGTTTTTTTAAAAGTATGTTTCACATCAACACTTAATTTAAAGCCGCCCGTTTTTCTTAGTTCTGTTTTAAGAAATTTTATAACGCTTGGTTGTGTTTTTTGCAGTTGAGTGAGCGGGTCATTACTGACAACATTTACTTTAAAAACCTCGCTATACTGTTTTGGGAATGTTTCAATTTCTCGCATACTCATTATATAATATTACATAAGATTATTTCTTTAAGCCCCTATTAATTAATTAATTAATTAATTAAATAATATTTTTTTTATTTAATATTTTCACCCTCGTCGGCATCCCCACCGGTATCCTCATCGGTAACCTCATAAACATGTTCATTGATGTCCTCGTTAGTAACCTCATCCAAGAGAGCATCTATTTTATTATCCAGTAGAATGTCCAAATATCTCCGAGAGCATTTTTCCTCAAGAACTCTATTATCTATCATCTGACTTATTTTTACATGATATTTGCAGTATCTATCGAAATCAACAGTTTCAAGATCACCTCCAGCTGCCAGTGATTTTATTTTTATCCTGTATTTGCAATAGTTTATAAACTCGTCTTTATCAAAAACTTCCGCATCAATCATTTCTTTTAAACTTTCGACAAACGTTTCAAAGTCTTCATAACATCCGATATCAGTATTAATCACATGAGGTTTTTCTAGATTGCTGATTAGATTATCTCTGAACAACTCAACATTTTCAGACATTACCTTTAATTGTGTTTAATTAAAAATCTTAATTTCGTTTTCTGCTAGATCTGTGAGAAGCTTTACAGCATCATTGTACTCAATCTCAATTTTTATTGCCCAATCTTTTTTAAAAGCTGCAATATCATCTGACAATCGTTGCATGTGAACTTTCTCAAACTCTTTGATAAGTTCATTTGACTTGGTTAAAAGAGTCTGCTCGTGAGCAGCTACTTTCTCATAAACCTTCTGTTCCTCTTCAAAATGTTTTCTTTCTTCTTCTGCATAACTGTAAATACTCATATACTATAGATTACATTATTGTTATTTATCCATACCTCACCGGCTAGCCGGCGAGCTAGGATGCCTTGCCAGCTGGCCGGCAAATCATCCGTACATAATAATTTTAATTCCTTTGTCTAACAAAATGCTGTAGTAAGCAATAAAAGAATCTTTGTATACTTTTGGGTGGTAACTGGTTGCCTCTGAAATATGTTTTTTACACAAAGAACGTAGTTTGTTTATATCGCTTTTTTCTATTTTCCATGATAGTTTTAGTTGTTTTACCATTGTTATGATTCTTTCTGTCATATCTTGAAAGTTTGAAAAAATTAAAAGCTCTGCTGCATCTAATTTACTCGCATCTTCAAAATCAACCCTTTGAGCATATATCATTTGATCTTCTATTGATTTTAATGCCTGTCGTGCCCAGATCGCCCACTCCATTGAAGATTTAAGTATCAAATGGTGTCGTAGAGAACATGCGGACCCAAACTCACTTTCTACTTGGAAAAAGTCAATTCTGAAAATTATAGATACACGTATTAACTTTTATAATGCTAACCCCTCTTTACTTCCTCCGAGACCTAGGTTTTCCTTTCGTAATTTAAAATCGGGAATTCAGGAATTTCATAATAAATTTGTTTTAGTTCCTGCAGATAAAGCAGCTAATAATGTAATTATTGTTTGACGCCTACATTACGTCAACGTTTTATCTCTGGAACTCGGCAGCACCAATTCGTATGCTCCAGTTAATTCTACCGCGGATGATGTTGTTTCCGCACATATCACTCGGTGCACTACTTTCAAGGCTGGTGTAAGCGATAAGCAAAATAAACTGCCTACTATGTACTGGATTCCTAAATTACATAAAAATCCATATAAGGCTCGCTTTATTTCGAATTCTAGTGCCTGCACCACAACAAACATCTCCAAACTTTTAACTTCTTGTCTTACTGCCGTTAAAGATCACGTTAAACTGTATTGTGATAAAACTTATGAAAACTCTGGGATTAATTTATTTTGGTCTATAAAAAATTCAGGAGACGTTCTTGATAAAATTTTCAAGAAAGGTCAAGTTTCATCAATAAGCACTTATGACTTCTCTACACTATATACAACCTTACCACATCACCTTATTAAAGACAAGCTAATTTCTCTTATTCAAAAAACATTTGCTAGAGAAAATACTACATTTTTGGCATGTAATAATATAAAAGCGTTTTTTACTAACGGCAGTTTTGACAATTATACTATGTGGACTTGCTATGAAGTTTGTGAAGCACTCATCTTCCTCTTAGATAATATTTTCGTCAGGTATGGAACCACCGTTTATAGACAAATTGTTGGTATCCCTATGGGTACGAACTGTGCACCACTTGTCGCAGATTTGTTTTTATTTTGCTATGAAAGGGATTTCATGTTGAGTCTTTCACCAGATACCCAGGCAGATGTTATTGAAGCCTTTAATGACACCTCTCGGTATCTGGATGACATATTGAACATTGATAACCCTTTCTTTCCATCTATGGTTAATTATATTTATCCTAAAGAACTTCAGCTTAACAAAGCTAATATATCTGATAATAACGCTTCTTTTCTTGATTTAGATCTCTCGATTGAAAATGGTAAACTAATTAGCAAAATCTATGACAAGAGAGATGATTTTAATTTTGACATTGTTAATTATCCCCACTTGGATGGGGATGTTCCCCGAGCAACTTCTTATGGGGTATATGTGTCTCAACTTATTCGTTTTTCTAGAGCTTGTACTCGAGTTGAGGACTTTAATATTCGTAATCTTTGTATAACTAAAAAGTTACTCAATCAGGGTTACCGTTACCATAAACTTCGTAAAACCTTTGCGAAATTTTATTATCGTAACCCTGATCTTCTTTCCAAATATAAAAGTAATTTAAGGACTCTTCTGCGACAAGGACTATCACAACCTGACTTCTATGGTGATGTGATTTATAAACTTCGTAAGATTCTAGGTCATGATCACTTTCATACTATCTTTGTTAAACTTGTTAAAAAGTTTATCAAAAGAGGTTATGACCCTATCATTTTGCAACGTACTGCATGCTTGGTGGTGGACCCTTTTACAGTTCGCCACTATGCTGTCCTCTTTAATTGTACGATGACCGTACAGGCTGTGGACCCTTTGATGACGCCTACCTAAAGCCCATTGGGACGGTGACGTTTGATGTTTGTCCATGATCTTTCTTGTCGTGCCCTTAATGGTGTATTCTCTTACTGCTCTGGCTTCTGCAAAGTCATTGAGTACCTTCATTGTGGCTTTCTAGTCTATTGTTTTTTTGTATTATATTTACACGAGCATATTTGTGTTTTACTTATATTGCCTATTGATGCTGCCTTGTTGGTTAGATATTAGATCATGGCGGGGATTTCTTTATTTACACTGTCCTGTTTTAATGGGATGACAGTAGGGTAAGTGTGAGGTTTGGGGCACCCTAGAACCGGTTTAAACCCCCAGTGGCCTACTTTGCCACTGACCGTTCCAAGGCGGTAGCCCTATTGTCAACCATTTTTGTGTTTGTGATGTCGTTTGCATTTATTATTGCTTTTGCCTTCTTGTTTGTCTGTTTGCGTGTTTGTTTCTGTGTTTTGTGGTTGACTGTCCTCCTTGAATGCTACTTTCCCTGTCCGATCTTTTTATATTTCTTTCCTTAAAGTTTTTGATTTCAATTTCTACTTGTTCCATTTATATAATTACATAAGATAATATTTTTTTAAGCCTGTATTTAAATAAATAATTCTCTAGTATAATATAATGAATTGCAAATATTGTGAAAGAGTTTTAGATATTATTGATCCTCCTGGGGTGTGTATAGATTGTATCTTATTTTACATGACTAATAAAAAGAAGCTTTGCAAGTATTGTACCAGGACCAAACTATGTTACAAGTGTACTTATGCATGTATAAATTGTAATGATACTTGTGAAGTTTTCGATAACGAACGCATTTGTCTTAAGTGTGGCACACACAACGGTTACAATCTTATCACAGGTTACAACTATAACAGAAAGAAAACTATCTACCACAGAAAGTATTATTTAGATAAATACTTGGTAACATATGATTTGTCTTTTACAAAAAGACAAAGATTTGAAGATTTGTTTTACGAAATTGTAAAGATTTTGGACAAGCTAGAAGGTCGAAAAAGATCAATCAAATTTGAATACATTTTTCAGAAAATATTTAAAAAATTAAAAATAGAAAAAGAAACAAAACCGATGAAAACAAAATCAACCAGAGAAAAGTATGATAGGATATGGAAACAAGTCAGAAAAGAATTACGACTGAATGCCATGACCTTTTAACTTGAACAGAGGCTCCTGTGGGGTATCTCTACTAGCTTAATTTCCATTAAGGTTGAACCTTTTCATATACATTTCCAGAGGTTCTGTAAAGTTATCATTCTTTTGAATCTCTAATATTTTATTGAAGGTAATCCTAATTACCTCTTCATCATTTTCTAGTCCTGTTGTTGTTTGGACATACACTTCTCAAAACTGCTAACTACACCGCTCACGTTTTGGGTTATATATATCGATGGGTTGAATGTTTTTCAATAAAATAAAAAGGAAATACCAATTCAATCATTTTTACATCATTTCATTTTATTTTTTTCATGGGCAATGCTAGAACTAAACCACAATAAGCAATTACAAACGACCCATGTAAACACTAAAGTCACACTTTTCCCATATCTACATGTAGATATGGGAAAAGTGTGACTTTAGTGTTTACATGGGTCGTTTGTAATTGCTTATTGCAAACGACCCATGTAAACACTAAAGTCACACTTTTCCCATATCTACATGTAGATATGGGAAAAGTGTGACTTTAGTGTTTACATGGGTCGTTTGTAATTGCTTATTGTGGTTTAGTTCTAGCATTGTCCATGAAAAAAATAAAATGAAATGATGTAAAAATGATTGAATTGGTATTTCCTTTTTATTTTATTGAAAAACATTCAACCCATCGATATATATAACCCAAAACGTGAGCGGTGTAGTTAGCAGTTTTGAGAAGTGTATGATAGAAATTGTTTAAAACTTCTATGATGTGTTTTTAACAAAGTCTTTTTTTCTGCTATTCTCGTTTTACTCGCTAAGACAGCAACTACTGGAGAAACTGCGCCAACTGCGGCTACAAAAACAGGAATTGCTGGAACCAATGCCAATACGGCAGTACAACCAATTATCCCACTGGCAATCTGTAATGTTGTATTTATAATACCGCACAATTTATAACTGCGTCTGTATGCAGCTACAAGTCGCGTCAAGTGATCAATTAATTCTTCTTGGTTTTCATGTATAATTTCAGTTAGACAATAATTTAATTAAAATATTTAGAAAATAGTTGCTCGTTTTCTTTGGGTGACATTTTACCTATTTTTAACAATTCATCGATTATGCTAATACCTTTATTTATTATCTGTGGACTATTATTTCCTGATTCGATACTCCCACATACTAACTCCAGAGCATTAACCAAATCATCAGGACTATTGTAATATTCAACATCAGCACAACCTCCTAAAATCTTTTTGAACTTTGAAGAACCTTTATGAATTGGTAAACCAGACAATTCTGTTAGTTTCTTAAAAGCATTCTGAGACAGCTTTGAATAAGTTTTTCCATTGTTGTAACGCTTTGTTATCAAGTCTATGAAATCATCGTCTACTTTCAAATCTAGCACAACTGCTTCTTCTTGTTTGGCAATAAGTTTGTGATGACCAACAAGCTTAGGTAAATCAATTTGTAACATTCCATAGCAGCCATCTTTGTCAACTTTGTAGGAATTTTTATTTTGTTGTAATCCCTTGCCTGAGAAGACTTCACCATGCACAAGCATTGCATCAATTCTTTTTCTATAATATGTTAAAGCTTTTGACACGTTTGCCAAAGTGCTTTGAACTTGTTTGTATTGATCTTTCTCGATTGCATCCTGTTCTTTTTTTAAATGTTTAGTGACTGCAGCCCTGTCGCGACCATTTTGTTGGATAATCTCACTAACATCCCCGAGTATGCTTCCAAATTTTGAGTTATCTCCGACTACACTCGATGGTAAGGGCAAGTCATGTAAATCTAACACATCTTTATCGATTCCAACATCTAGATCAGCAGTAGTTGGTTCTTCGGCAAATAACTGGGGTAATCCCTGATACGTTTGTTTTTCTTGTACTTCCTCGCCTATTGCTGCTGGAAGAGCGGCTAATTGCTGACTTATTTTCGGAAGAGAAGCTAACTGCTCAGTTAGTTGTTCTGACTGACTTTTTATTTCGCTGGTTACAGGTTTAAATATTTCTTTGTACAAATCACGACTAGCTCCCTTTTCTAGTCTTTTTTGGGTAACTTTATTTTCGTATTCCTTAACAAGCTCACTCGCTTTTTGCTTTTTATCTGCTAATTCTTTCCATTTTAACAAAGACATGTATAACATAGGTTAGATTAAAATAAGATAAGTTAAGATAAGTTAAGATAACTTAATCAAGTATTATGCAGTTTTTTGTTTAACCATAGTATTGCTCCCAATTTTTGATTATAGGATCGATGATTTTTTTAACTTTTTTGGGTCTAACACTAACGCCAGCAATTACTGATTTTTTAGCTTTGGGTTTAGCTGCTTTTTTAACCGCAGGCTTGACTGCTTTCTTGACTGCTTTTTTAACCGCAGGCTTAACTGCTTTCTTGACTGCAGGTTTAACTGCTTTTAATTTTTTTCTTATGAGTTTAATATTTGCATGTGCTTTTTCAGACTCATTTTGTATTGTAACCAACTTCTTTTCCAGACGTGTTATCTCACTAGGAGATTCAGATTTGCTTAACATTTTATTTATATGCTTTCTTTCTGCTTCTAATCCTATCAAATAAATAGTATTTGGTCGTTCTTCTGTTTTTGACAAACTTCCTGGATTTTTCGTTGTTGGTCTCCAGACAGCAGGATCTGCATCTTTTTGTTTTGTAGGTCCTGGGATATTCATCTTAACTTTTTGTAATCCGTAATATCTGACTTGATTAGCTTTAAAACATTATGCTTCTGTTCCAAGGCGTTAGCCGCGAGGGATTTGTTTTATTCCACAATACACTTTAGACATATATAATAATACTTAGATTATATTAATATTATCTGACTATTATTATAATGGAAATTCCAAACGATGATATGAAAACAGAAAACGGTAATTTTAAACAGATATGGAACTTCATGCCAGACTGTTGTTTTAGAATGTTAATTTGCGGTAATTCAGGTTCTGGCAAAACAAACACATTAGTTCACATGTTGCTGAAACCTTTAGTTTATTATGATAAGATTTATTTGTTTGCTAAAAACTTGGAGCAGTCTAAGTATCAGGTTTTATCACAAAAACTTGAAAAGATAGCAAAAAAGAATAAAATTACAGTTGAAGACATATTAGAATGTTCAAATGATGAAGTTATTCCTGTGGATACCTTAGATTCAGATAATCAGAAGATAGCTATTTTTGATGATTATGTTTGCGAGCGTAATCAAAACGATATTATTAATTATTTCATCCAGGGAAGACACAAAAACTGTTGTGTAATTTACTTGTCACAATCTTATTACAAAACCCCTAAAGACATTCGTTTGAACTGTTCTCATTACATCTTCTTCGCGACTCCGGTTAATCGCGAGCTTGGTATGCTTTCCAAAGAACAAGATGTCAGCAAAGAGCAGTATAAAAAAGCGACTGACAAACACTATGACTTTCTATATCTGGACAAGCCTAGGAAGTTAGTAAAGCGTAACTTTAATGGTGAAATTTAATATAATATATATTATATATAATGGGACTTTTTAATGATCTTGGTGAGGAAGTTACTACTGGCAGTGTCAATATTACAAATTTTGGTATTGTGCTGTCTGAGTATGTAAAACAAAAACATTTGGTTAATTATCTTAACAAAGGCAGAAACCAGGAAAATGTTTTGAGAAGTGAGCTTAACATGGATAATAATAAAATTACTAATGTTGGCAATCAAACAAAAGCAGATGATGCAGCAACGAAGCAATTTACTCAAAGAAGAGTTGCAAAAATCATACGTGATTATAATATTGATAAAATTCCAGACATGATGAAAGATTTAACAACAGGTGTTGATGATAAACTAAGCCTGATACAAACAAAGTTACAAGCAAACCGCGAAAAATTGATTGAAATTCAAAATGGATCGAAAGATGAAATAAAACTTCTGGGTGATGCTTTGAAAGAGTTAGAAAAGAAAGAAGATGTATTGGAAGAGAGTGAAAACTATAAGAAATTAAGCGAACAAATAAGAGCTGGTGTTCAAAATATTAATACACGGATTGGAGAAATCAATAAACAAATGGTTGATAACAATGAACTGGAAACTGCTATTGCCGATGCTTCAAAACAAATGAGAACTGCTTTTACTACCGAAATAACTCAAATTAAAATATTACATGAGCAGACAACCGCTAACGTTGCTGATATCAACAAAGAATTTGAAAACATCAAAAAGAAAATGGTTGACGGTAAGTCACTGGAGACTGCTATGAGCCAACTGGTTGACACTGATAAACTTGAGACTGCTATTGATGATGCTTCAAAGCAATTGAAAGCTGCTCAGGATGAAAGAAGCAAAGCTTTTGATGGTGAAATAGCTTCATTGAAACAATTTAATCAAAAGTCGTCACACAGCTGTTCTTGGCATAATTGATGGGTTGAAAGTAAAAGTAGACTATTTGAGTCGGATTCTACTTTTTGAATATACGATAGATGGAATAAGTATTATTCAAGATTATAGTGTTGGTGGTCCTAGTACTTTTGTGTCACATCCAACACAAAAACCACTTGAAAGATCCGAGCGTTCACATAATATTCTCCAGGCGTTTACTTTTGTGACCAATCCACTTATAAAAGGTGAAGAATATTATAGAATAAGTTATTTGGAGTTTTTGCGAATTATTAAAGAAGGCCGTTATGTATTTGAAATAGATTTTACTTACACAGGAGCAGATATAGAAAGTTTCTATATTCATGTACCACCGAGTGGTTCCAGAAAGCATTTTCACCCGATAATAAAAAATAACAAACGAATAGTAAAAGAAACATTTGAATTATATATCAAACCCCCATTTATTATTTATTTCAGATCAGGTATAGAAAACAACACTACACAAGTTTTCGATTTTGAAAAATCAAGCTATAAACTATTTTACATACCGGAATGATTAGTATGATTAATTTTATCCATTCTATATTATATGGAACAAAAAATTGTATTATCATCAGAAAAAGCGTCAATAATTAATAGCTCAAATACACCGAGTAATTTTACAACTGTATTTGACAGACCATTAATATTAGGCAAGAACAAACAATATGGTATCGGACTCGATAAGATTAATTCTATGACTTACTCATGGTATAATATTAGTGAAGATTTTAATAACAAAGTGATAAGGTATCACAATGGAACAGATTGGAAAGGTATTATTTTTACAAATGGAAATTACAGTTATGCTGATATTGATAATTACATTGACTGTAAACAATGATTTAATCGATGACTCGCCTGTCTCGATAAGAATTGAGTTTGATTTATCAAGTTTTAAATGCTTGGTTACCATCCATAATAATTTCATGCTTGATTTAAGAGAAACAAACTTTCATGCCTTGATCGGGTTTGAAAAAGATGCAGTTATCAGAGAAACTAAATTTGGAACTGTGACACCAAACATAACAAATTCTATCGATACGTTGTACATCCACTGTGATTTGATAAGTAATTCTATTGTTGATGGATCATACGGGGATGTTATTTATGAAATAAGTACAGCTGATCTTACGAGATCATATCCTTTCAAAGATGAACCGATGAGAGTCGGGTTCTGTGAAGTAAACATAACGATCATTAACAGTATTAATATTTACATAACCGATTTCTCTGGTAAGATTATTAATCTTAATGGTGTGCAAACATCATTTCGTTTTGTTTTGAAGGAATTAATGTAACATAAATTATATGGCATGTTTAAAAAAAGTTTATGACACTAGCACGGGAACATATACTCAAGTTGATCGATTAACTGGAGCTGGCATATTTGACATTCTTTCAAAGTTTGGCTCAAAGATATTCAGTGAGTCTGTGAAAACAGCAGGCAAGAAAGCATTAGAAACTGCTGGTAAACAAATCATAGAGAGTGGTTCTAAAAAGCTTGGAGATGAAGTAGGAAAAATGGCTGCTGATAAATTAGTTTCAGTTATTAAACCTAAACCAAAAGGTGAGATGATTTTAAAAGAACTTACAAAGGCTGCTACAAAAGATGTAACTAAAGTTGCGGCTGATGATATAATTGAAGAAGATGTAAATGCAAAAATTAACAGATTACTATCCGGAAGGGGAACTCATGCGAGAATTAATCGATTAATTAATAGAAAATAATCTAATTACTAGTATATATAGATGTTTCGAAGTGATCAATATAATAATAGATATGAACATGTACCTATTCAGTTAGATACCCCCATAACACGACCAGGAAATAATACCAGACAAATGAAAAGTGGTTATCAGTTTACAATAAATGATAGAAGTTCTTACTTTGATTGGTATAATGCATATTTTGGAATCAGTTTTCAAGTAAACAAACTTGCTGATGGAGCCATTTCGCAGACGTTGACAGAATTGCTTTAATTAACGATGCAGCTTCATTGATTGATCAAATGCAAGTAAAGCAAAATGGAAAAACAGTTTACGATGGAAATAATCTTCACAGATTTGTTAATATCAAAAGCTTGCTTGAAATTTCTGACGATTATGCAAAAACAACCGGAACAAACGAATACTTTTATTTAGATGATACGACTGCTGCAGAATCTCGAGATAATCAAGCTGGTTATAATCCAGGATTTACTGCTCGTCATGCTTTAATCATAACTAATCAAAAAGTTAACTCTATAATCCCATTAAATAAATATTCCTTCTTTGGAGGTTTTGAAACAAACATGCTTCCTCCTAGTCAGATTCAAATCAGCTTGCAACTGACAGATGATAATGTGTTAATTTTCAAATCAAGTGGTGATGATGGCCGAGTAGTTATTAATAAATTAGTTTTGTGGATACCCAGAATGATATTTAACTCAGATGGTTTAAGTTATGTAATGATAAATCATATGACATCAACAAGATGGACTTATCTTCGTGAAATTATACAAGAAAGCGGAAGTTCTTTACTAACTGAATCTGTATTTAGAATAACGGCTGGAGTCAAAAGTCCAAAACATGTTTTTGTTTATCTACAAAGAACTGATAAGAGTTCTTCTCAAACACAAAATCCTCACCTTTTAGATACTTTTAAACTAAATGCTGCTGATGCTAATTGCTATTTACAATCAGCTAGATTGGAAGTTGGAAATGGAGTTTATTATCCAGAAACTGAATAAGTTATGATAATATCATAAGAATATTCAGAGATGTTATTAATTATTGTTACAAGCAAAATGATAAAAACACCGGAACTTTACTCAATGTGGGTAATTTTAAAGATCTCTTCGGAATGATATATTTCAATTTAAGTTACAAGGGAAATGAGGTCAGTGTTGATCCAAAACAACTAAATTTGAGATATAAACTAAACAACCTTCCTACCGCTAGATATAAAGTTTATGCTCTGGTTCTCTATGAAGTAGATGTTGTTATTGATACTGTTGGAAATGAACTAGTTATTGTTTAATCTAACTTATAATATATATGACTTAAGTAAATTATTCAGTAAATTTATCAGATGGACAAAAACAGAGTCTAGCGAGGGCTTATGAGGATAGGAGTGAATTAACACTCAGGTTAAAAAATAACCAACTAGCTGGGAATTTTCCTTTGCTGCTAACAGCTACTCGGATCAACAATATTAACAAAGCTAAATCTCATGGGCGGGGATTAGACATAAATATATAAAAATCGCAGATGAGATCTCAGTCTAAAAATGGAGGCTTTCTAGGTGCATTAGCTGGTTTGTTAACTAAAACAATTTTACCAACAGTTGCTAAATTTGCTCCAAAGATATTAGGGCCTCTAGCAACTGGGGCACTTAGTGGTCTGGCAAGTACTGGTATTGGTAAAATATTTGGAAATGGAATGGTAACTGTTCCTGCTGATAAAAAACAAACACTTCTCGTATCAAATAAATTAACAGCTGCACAAAAAAATAAAATAGCAAAGTCAAAAGGTTCCTGCACTATTAAACTAACAAACAAACAATTGCAAGACGTACTGGCATGTGCTTCTAGTAATAAAACGACAACTGTTCCCAGTGATAAAAAACAGCAAGAGGTAACAGCAACTGTTCCTAGTGACAAAAAACCAAAACTTCTAAAATCAAATAAATTAACACTTGCACAAAGAAAGAAGATATCAAAGTAAAAGGTCACTGCCCTGTTAAGCTAACTAAAAAACAACAGCAGGACGAAGGATTTCTTGGAATGCTTGCATCATTAGGAATTCCATTGATTGGATCTCTTATTAGTGGTTTGACTGGAAAAGGTTTGCAAGTAGATAGAAGAGGACAAGGTTTGCAAGTGGACTCACAAATCAGGTCATATAGAAGTATCCCATTTATAAAAAAAAATAAAATTAAAAATGAACCTATCTCTAACTTAGATATAACAAAATGGGTTAAGCAGCTAGGTATACAAAAAATCAGGGGAGAGTTTAGCAAGAACAAATTACCAACAAAACAAAATAAACAAGAATGTGGTATTATTAATCTTGATGATTATATTGGACCTGGTACACACTGGACTTGTTACTATGATAATTATTACTTCGATCCGTTTGGCTTTAGCCCACCAAAAGAAGTTTTAACTTACATACCTGATATAAAATACAACACTATCCAATATCAAGATAAAACAAGTGTTCTGTGTGGATATTTCTGTTTGTACTTTGTCAAAAAGTTACAAGAAGGAAATAGTACGTATGATATTCTTTACAAATTATTAAAGCCTTACAAACCAGTAAAAAATGAAAACATCATAACATCATATTTTGTAAACGAAGTTTAATCTAATCATATTATATATGAGTTATTGCATCAAAGAAAAAAAGGTTACTGAAAATATTTATCCTCGGTATGTGTTAGCCTAAAATGGTAGAAAAATGTTAAGAGCAACATATGCATCTTGTTTGTTAAAAACACAGAAGGTGGAAATATTGATATTCATAAAGCTTTGCTCCCTTTGCTACCCAAAAAGGGGCTAACTCTTCCTGGTTATAAATATTGCGGTCCTGGTAATCCACTTGATAGCGGAGAACCGGTAAATGAATTAGATGCTGTTTGTAAAGATCTTGATTATTGTTATGATGAAAATCCTAGTAATAAATCAACGTGTGCTAAAATCATGCTTGCTGGTTTGAAATCTAGTAAGTCTAAAACTATTGGAGAAAAGATCGCTAAGAATTTGATAGTAAAACCAGTTATTAGTACAAAATATAAACTTGGTCTTGGGGATTCAAAAAACTAGAAAAGGCGTTGAAATGGACTGACAAGTTAGCAGATGAACTTCATAAGCCTATACGAAGAAAGTTTACTCAACGCCGTGTGATTGTTAATGAAATTGATAAAATATGGTCTGCTGATTTGGTTGATATGCAATCGTTTTCAAAGTACAATAAAGGTACTAAATATTTGCTTACTGTTATTGATGTGTTTAGCAAATATGCTTGGGTTGTACCAGTTCCAAATAAAACTGGTTTAGAAATTACCAAAGCGTTTCAACAGATAATCAATACAGAAAGACAGTATAAATTGTTGTGGGTTGACCAAGGTGTGGAGTTTTATAACAAGACGTTTAAGCAATTTCTTAGTGACAATAATATCGAAATGTATCACACGTTTAATTTTGGAAAAGCTGTAGTAATTGAACGATTTAACAGGACATTAAAAGAAAAGATGTGGAAATATTTTACAGCTAACAATACAAATACATATTTAGACGTGTTGCAAGAAATGGTTGACAAGTATAATAATACAAAACATCGGAGTATTAAAATGACACCGACTGAAGCAAGTGATGAAAAAAATAAAGGAATGGTGTATTTCAACTTGTATGGAAAGATGAAAAGTAATCAAATTAAGCCAAAGTTTAAAATTGGAGATAAAGTTAGAATCAGCAAATATAAAAGAACGTTTGAGAAAGGTTATACCCCGAATTGGACCGAAGAAATATTTGTTGTTGATGAAATTCAATATACAAATCCTGTGACATACAAAATAAAAGATTTAAACAACGAAAACATTGACGGAAGCTTCTATGAATTAGAAATAATAAAAGCTGATCAAGAAGTATTCAGAATTGAAAAAGTTATACGACGTGATTACAAAAAGAAACAAGCGTTGATTAAATGGAAGGGTTACAATGAGGATTTTAATAGTTGGGTTCCATTTAAGGATATTGAAAATATTAAATAAGAGGCTTAAAAATAATTATATATAGTATTATTATATAATGGAACAAGAAAGATTAGAAAAGGTTTGCAAAAAACTTAACAATTTAAAAGATAAATATAGAAGAGAATTGATGAGGTAAGCAACTCCAAGTAGAATATGAAGTAGTTCGTGATGGTTTTATGGACACCAAAAAGAGCAAAGTCAACAAGCAAAAAAGATTGCTGGTTGAAATGGATAATTATGAAAGTGAGCTGGATAGTAACAGAGAAGAGCTTCTTGAACTGAAATACAAAAAAGCAAAGTGTAGGAAAATAAAATACTCTATGGTAAAAAATGATATGCAGAGCGATGATGAAGACTACTGCCCGGTTCCATCTGACTTTGCTTAATGAGTTGCAAATGTTATGTTATTAAAATGACAACCGGATTGATTAGTAGTATAGAAAGGGGCGGTTTTGGGGTGAATTTCCCCGAGCGGGGTGCTTGAGAAAACTGTTGAAATATGTTGGTGTTGATTTAGGCGCGACTTACATTTAGATCTTAGTGGTACAAATGAGAGTTACGCTTGAGTCCGCCCTAGCATATTCACTAGTTTTTCTCATTTTCTGCGAGGAGAAACTGCGCCTATACCGCCCCTTTCTATACTACTGCTGGCAGTCATGTTTAACGTCGCATCAAAATAATTTTCGACAAGGATCAACATAATTCCGTACTGATTATTTTAGAAAAAGTCCCATATCAATATCAATTATAGTTTTCAAGAAGTACTCGCTACATCGTACCCAGTTTGTTTGAATTGAATTGAATTGAATTGGGGTTTTAAGTCGCACCAACACATGAAAGGTTATATGGCGCCTAACAGGAATGAACATGCCAGGCTTATCCTCCATGTACTTTGAGATAAAATATAGAGAACGGGCCTAGAACCTTCTCACCCTGATCTGCAGAGTTGCTGCAAATTCTACTGTAGACACTCCATTTATAATGGATCCACGTTATATTTTTTTGCCACTGCTCTAGTGATATGAGCGAGATGGCACCTGAAATAATGCTGAAGACCTTTAATGAGCATGAACAAAAAAATAAATTTGGGGTACAACCACTCTGCCTTCCCCTCCAACGGAATCTGCAGTGGCCCTATTATTTGCCCCGTAACCCGGAACCACACGGGCCCAGTTTGTTTGAATATGACATAGTACACTCCTAATGTCTGTCCTGTTTTACCAGTAGAGGACAAATACAAATACAAATGCATTTGCGACACACTGCATCTTTCATATCTTAAATTTGTATTCCTAAGTTTTAATATCAGTGCAAATAACAGAAAATGAATTGTGTTCAAATTCACAGTAACAAGTTCACAAGTAACAAGCTGCAGCATGCATTTATATAACAAAGCTGGGGAAATATTCGCCACACAGCGAACATTCAACCTGGATAGTGCTTTCATCCAAGACAGTATTACTGCCTATAGCACCATCACTCATCTCATCGTCATCATCACTCTCAGAATCAGCATTCATTGTCAAATCTACAGCTTTGTTTCTTGTAGGCTGGTTCACAGTTTGTCTAATATCTGATATTGATCTTACATTCATGGACACATCTGACTGGTTTCCACTACCAAAGTTACTTCCTGTAGACCGGTTCAGATTTTGTCTGCTTGCAGAGGCTGAAGTATGAGTCAGTAATGGGTAAGACTGGTTTCCACTTATAAAGTGACTTCCGGTAGATTGGTTCAGTTTTTGTCTGCTTGTAGAACATGAAGTATGAGTCACTGATGGGTTATACTGGTTTCCATTCATACTAGTTTGATATTTTTCATAATGAAATCTCTGTGCATCTGCTATTAGACTTGACATAGGTGAAGATGATGAGGATGAAATGCTTGAATATGCAGATGAATTAGTCTGACCGATAGAAGTGTTAGCGATACAAGCGTCACTATTTTGTCCGCGCTGTTCCCGCAGACGCATTTCTGCAGCCATTTAGGACAAAACCCAAGGTGGTGACTTCATTGGCTCATCATTCGACTCTTGACCTGGAATTGATCTAGAAGTATCCTGATTGATTTGGGATGGATTACTTTGCAAACTTTTTTCCATATTGGGCATTTTTTTTGCTGGTGTATCGAAAGAAGGTCCTGGCTGTAATATTCTGAAATATTAAGTAATGACGAAAATTATTATTTTCATGAAGGAGTCATAAACAGCAAGACTGACCTTTGATCTCAGACTGTGACCTTGACCTTTTGGCATGGCAAGTTATGAGGTTAAATGATGCAATGTTAAGTTTTCAAACAAAAGTTGCTTTTAACAATATCCCATTTCAGTAGTGATGCTGGATACTTAATCAAATGGATGGTATATACAGAACCCCACCGATTATCTAAAATGTTATGACTTCTTTTTTGTTTTTTCAAATATAAAAAATATATCAAAAACAAGAAATGTCATTGTAAGTGACAAATGCCCCCAAAGTGGTTTTGACATTTGACCTCTAAGTGTGACCTTGACCTTGGAGCCAAGGACCTGGATTTTGCGCGCGAAAAGTCGTCTTGTTGTGGTGAGAACTTGTGCCAATTTATTTGAAATTCCGTCCATGAATGTCAGTTATTAACGAGACACGGAAGCAATTTTTTTGACCTTTGACCTCTTAGTTTAATAATATTTTATTGCAGATATGTGACAATACATAATTTCAACATCACAATATTCATAGCAACATATGCAAATGGATTGAACTACAAGTTATTACAACATTAGTTACAGTTCTCTCCATTGTGGCTGAAAAAGTGTACTTGATTGTCGGTTTGAAATTGTAACCGTACATTTAAATATGAACTTGATAAGAAAAACGAAGAAAAAAAAATCAAAAATATAAACTCTGCCTTGCCATTCTACCACGCAATCTCCACCGAAATAACACCCGATATCCCCGTTCAGGCTGATAGAAACATAGCGACTGTTGATCTAGATAAAATTCAATGGTATTTCAATACAAAATAAGGATTTTGGAATCGTTTAGTGTTTTTAATATAGTTTTGAACTTGAGTAAATAGAATATGATTTTCCTCATCCGTTAGTTGGTCGATGCCGTACAAAAGTTTGCGAGGACTTAAGAGATGAAATATACGAGTGTCTTAAAACAATTGCCGTCTTTCATTTCTAAAAACTACACATCTACACAAATAATGCTCAGCATCTTCAACACCATCACCACATATACAATTGGAATTATCCCTCAAGTGATTAAGATAGAGATCAGCGTTTAAATTGCTGCAATTGTTTCGCAAACGCACATGTAAAATTGAAAGGTATCTATCACCCAATGTGTAGTATTGAGGTACTATCGGTGGATTAAAGTATTTTTAAGCCTAGACTTAAAAATCGAAAGGGATGGTTCTACGCGAAAGTTAATATAAAGTTCGTTCCAAAGTTTTAGAGATGACGGTAAGACTGATCTCGAAAACATTTCTGTTCTTCTAGGTAAGGTAACGAAGTTGGAACTGTTCCTCAAGTTATAAGGATTCGATTCTGCAATAGTTGCGGGGAATATTTCATTTAAGTAACTCGGTAAATCTCCATTTTTAAACTTGTAGGTAAATATCAACTTGTGGATATGTCTTCTATCGGACAGAGAGACCTAACCAATTTCAGTTAACAATTTGTGTATAGAGACAGAACGAGTCAGGCCAGTAACTATTCGCGCGGCTTCATATTGTATTTTTTCTAAATTATCTTTTTTATAATTCGTACAGCTATCCCATACTATAGCCGCGTATTCTAAAATAGGTCGAAGGTAAGATGTATATATTTGATTAAGCGTTTGACGTTTTAATTTAAATTTCATTAATTTCATTGAACCTAGAACCTTAGACGCAGATGTTACAATATTTGAAATATGTTGATGCCAGGACCCATTATGACTAAGGGTTACTCCCAGATGTTTATGATGGTCAACAAAGTTAAGTTGAGTATTTCCAAATATCAAAGACGGACGGTTTCTGTTTGCAAGTGAAAAGAACATGACTTCGGTTTTAGATGGATTAAATTTTACTAGCCATTGCTTTGACCAATTCGATATTTTACGCCGGTCGTCATTAATTGTAGTTTCCATGTAATCTATGTCGGATGTAGATACCGCAATAGAGCTGTCATCAGTAAATAGCCTTGTCGTACTAAGCAATGTATCGGCTATGTCGTTTATATAAATTAGTGGGCCTAGTACAGACCCTTGGGGTACGCCGGCAATTGGAGTTTTTATTTCAGAAAAAACAGACCCAACAAAAACTCTTTGTTTACGATCAGTTATATAATTATTTATCCAATTAATAAGGTCGCCTGAAATGCCATGTTGTCGGAGTTTAAAAATTAAAGCTGCGTGCCAGATACGATCGGAAGCTTTGGATATATAAAAAAATACCATACATGTAAGTTTGTTTTCGTCAATCGCTTTGCATATTTGATTATAAATATCAATTAATTGGTAAACTGTTAAGTGATCAGGTAAGAAACCAGACTGTTTTTTAAATATTGAATTATTGGTAAGTAAAAAATTAAAAATATGTTTGAATATGACGCGTTCCATAACTTTTCCAACTCAACTAATTAAAGAGACTGGTCTATAATTTGATGGTGAATCTTTATCTCCTGATTTAAACAGTGGCATAACATTAGCTAATTTCCAGCATTGAGGATAGATGCTTTCTTGATTTGAACGGTTAAACAGAATAGACAGGGGACGATATATTGTTTTTGAAGTTTCTTTTAGTACTCGATGGCTTATTTCATCTGGCCCACTAGCTTTATTTATCTCTAAAGTTGATAAGATATCAGAAATTTCGTTTTCAGTAATATTAATATCATTTATTGTATTTATCGTCTTAGGTATAAATTGTGGTAGAGTGGCATCGGTGTCGTCAACAGTTGATATTGATATAAAAAAGTCATTCAATATATTTGCCTTTTCCTCGTCAGATACAGAATATAAACCATCGTTGTTTTTTAAGAGTGGTATGACATTACAACTGTTAGCGTTGTCTTTAATTAGCATTTTGATTATTTTCCAGTATTGTCGAGGATTTGTAGAATTCATATCACTTAGAGAAAATTCAAGATGGTTAAAAAATATTTCTTTAGCATGCTTTTTGACATTATTAACTTTATTTCGAAGGTCTTTATATACGCGCGAATCAGAATGATTGCCTGTACGTAAATCTATTACTTTTTGTCTATCACGTTTACGAGATGCAAAGAAGGATAAAAATATCGGACAGGGAAAGCAGCATTCAAGGACGACAGTCAACCACAAAACACAAAAACAAACACGCAAACAGACAAACGAAACGGCAAAAGTAATAAAAAATGCAAACGACATCACAAACACAAAAGGGTTGACAATATGGCTACCGCCTTGGAACGGTCAGTGGCAAAGTAGGCCACTGGGGGTTTAAACCGGTTCTAGGGTGCACCAAACCTCACAATTACCCTGCTGTCATCCCATTAAAACAGGACAGTGTAAATAAAGAAATCCCCGCCATGATCTAAACTCTAACCAACAAGGCAGCATCAATAGGCAATATAAGTAAAACACACATATGCTCGTGTAAATATAATACAAAAAAACAATAGCCTAGAAAGCCACAATGAAGGTACTCAATGACTTGGCAGAAGCCAGAGCAGTAAGAGAATACACCATTAAGGGCACGACAAGAAAGAACATGGACAAACATCAAACGCCACCGTCCCAATGGGCTTTAGGTAGGCGTCATCATAGGGTCCACAGCCTGTACGGTCATCGTACAATAAAAGAGGAAAGCATAGTGGCGAACTGTAAAAGGGCCCACCACCAAGCATGCAGTACGTTGCAAAATGATAGGGTCATAACCTCTTTTGATAAACTTTTTAACAAGTTTAACAAAGATAGTATGAAAGTGATCATGACCAAGAATCTTACGAAGTTTATAAATCACATCACCATAGAAGTCAGGTTGTGATAGTCCATGTCGCAGAAGAGTCCTTAAATTACATTTATATTTGGAAAGAAGATCAGGGTTACGATAATAAAATTTTGCAAAGGTTTTACGAAGTTTATGGTAACGGTAACCCTGATTGAGTAACTTTTTAGTTATACAAAGATTACGTATATTAAAGTCCTCATCTCGAGAACAAGCTCTAGAAAAACGAATAAGTTGAGACAGATACACCCCATAAGAAGTTGCTCGGGGAACATCCCCATCCAAGTGGGGATAATTAACAATGTCAAAATATACTTGGAACTGGAACGGCATTTGATGCACAAAAACAATTTCTGGCAAATGTAGAGGACGCAATAAATAGCCCCATCAACTTGCCCAGTCAAATTTTAAGATACAAAAACACCCTAAAATATGCAAGAAGTAAAGTAAATTTTGTTTATGGAAGTGGATTGTACATGTCTCCGAGTGACATGGAATTAAGAATCGGAATAATACAAGACTACAATAATGAAATTGTAATAGCAACCGATGCACAAGCATTAGGATTGAATAATGATGTAAATGTAAAACCAGTGCCACCAAAAATTATTCAACCTTTTCAAGGCACCTCAACAAAGAAATTTTTACCGGAACATTTTGACTTTGATAAATCAATATATAAAACTGTGGAGCATAACCCACCAGAAATACAAAAAATAGCTATTGAACATGAGACAACAAAACAACTGTAATTGTTGGTACTATAGTAATAGGTCTTGCTGCATTACTTATCTACGAGATTTACTAAACCACTCTTTGGCTGCCACATATAACACTCCGGAAACAAACACAAGCAGAGCCCATATATTGTTACCAAGCCAATTAATAACATTACCTGTTGCAGATAAAAGCCATGATACTATTGCACCAATAACTCCTGGAAGTGCTGCAGCAGCTTTACCAGCTAGGTTGGCAAGACGTTTACCAAAATTAAATAGTTTTTTTTTTTTATCCAATCTTTTACACTTGATGGATCAGGTTCTGGAGTTGGCTTTGGAGTTGGAGCAGCACTTGATGTAGGAATAATGGCCTCAACTAATACCCCAATAATCATACCAAACGCAGTCAAAATACTAACAATAGTAATACCTTGCTCTCTGAATAATGTTTTTATTCTCTCACCCAATGTTGTGTCTTCTTTTAACACCTTATTTATAGTTTCTTTTATCCTGTTTATTTGACTGCGTAATGCTTCTTTGTTTTCACTCGCCGCTTCAAGTCGTGCACTTTTTTCATCTTCTAAGTTTTTTATTCTGTCACGTATGCGCTCTTGTTGAAACTCATCCTCCTGCCCGGGGGTGCTAACCTGTTCTAATTTTTGTTTTTCTTTTGTTATGTCTTTATCAAGCTCAGTGAGCTTTGAGAGATTATTAGTAAGTTCTCCACGAAAGCTTTGCAATCTCTTAACTAAACCTCGTATCTCTCGCAGTGTTAGATTTTACGGTTGAACGACAGTTTTAGGATGAGTGTCATCTATTATATTACTTAAATCACTCTCAATTATATTTAGAGCATCTACTGTATTTTGCACATCTTCAGTTGTTGAAAAAGTTTGCAATGGTATATTGTCTGCAGCGATGGTATTTCTTGTTTTTACCAAGGTTGCAAATTCTGCCCTACTCCGAGCAATTCTTTCACGTGGAACTAAATAATCATAAAATTTTAAATTATTTCTTATAAAGTCAGCACCATATTTTTGATTTAGAGTGTCAAGCTTATAAAACTTGATTGGTTCGTCTGGATTATTTCCCTTATAATATGTAAGTGGAACATCATTTTCCCCCAACTGAACTGCATATAACATTGTTCTACCGTTTTCGTCCTCAGCCACTCTAAAATCATCTTTATAATCAATTCCGCTGATCTCAGCATTAACTTCATTAAAAAATTGATCTACTAACCACTTTTTTTGTGTAAGCTGTTCTTCTGTTTTATCTTCCCCTTGAAGCTGATCAATATGGTTATTTTCATTTACATTTTGTCTCTAAATTCTGAGCCAGGTTGTGTAAATTCTGGTTCGTCATCATCAATCAATTTACTTATCCAGGCATCGACTTCTTCATCTGGATCTTCAACATTTGGATCGCACGTAGGATTTTCAAATCCTTCTTCAGCCATTGTTTTTATTTTATTTAATTTTAAAAAATATATTTAAAAAATAAAAACAATGTCAGCTTACGGAAACAAACTCAACCCTCATAGAAAACTAGGAGAGCCTCATGGTGCCAAGGGCATCCGCACAAGTGTAGTAATAACTAAATCCATCAACAATAGACCAAAAGCAGCAACTGCTTGTAAGATTTCCAAATCTAAGTACTAATGATGTGATAGTTCCACGTACTGCTCGTCTTGCCTTTGAAATAGAACTTAAAAGCAGAACAGACGCCAACGCTACTCTATACCAGAATCTGGGTAGAGCAATTGTGAAAAAAATGACAATAAGAATAAGTGACAATGAAGTCATGTCAATAGATGACAGTGATATATATCATTGTTATGTAGATTTATGGAAAGCCCCTACCGAAAGATTAAACATAGCTTACCAAGGTATTGGTAAAGCAAACATGTTAAAACATAGAGTTTGCGCGGGGGATGCTTCCTCAGACACCGAAGATGAAGCTATAGCATCAGCTTATGGAAATAGATTTTGTATTCCACTGGACTTTGAAATGTTAGAAAGTCATATGCCATTTTATCAAGCGGGGCTTGGCGACAGGTTAGAATATGAATTAACGTTTAATGATTATAACAAAGTTATCAAAAGCACTGATGCTGATGCATCTTATGTAATAAAAAATATCTGCTTGGAATTTGATATGGTTAGTGATGTTGAATTATCCAGACAAATAAGACAGCAAATCAATGGTTAGATAGTATTTTTGTATGATCGTATCTTGCGACATAGAAAAATAATAAAAAAAAAATCTGATACCCTTTGGAACATCAACATTAATGTACCAGCACAGAGCATGAAAGGTATTCTAATGCTGTTTGAAGACCCAGAAAGAACAAGCACAGAAACCTATTACAACCCAATGATTGAAAAAGTTGAAATGACAATAGAAGGAGTACCAAATCAGTTGTATAGTCAGGGCATGAAGGCATATCAACATTGGGATGAAATCAACAAATATTTTGCCTTGACATAAAAAAACAACAAAGAGACAGAAATAGTAGCGAGGGACTTAAACTTTACCAATGTTTCTCTTGAGACCTATCTAACAAAGTCATATGCTTTGTGGCTTGACCTTAGAACATGTGATGACAATTTATTATACGGCAGTGGAAGAAAAATAGAAAACGGCAGTGAAGGCATAACGATACTAATAAATAAAAAAGCAGATGCAGATCAACCTTTAAATATTTATCTATATATAATACAAGATGCGCAAATCAATTTCGAAGATGGAAGATTCAAAGAATCACGATACTAAATATCCTAAATATTCACATAGTGCCATTATCTGCGGCCAGACAGGCTGCGGCAAAATAGAGTTTGTTCTTGACATACTTGAACAAGAGTATGTTGGGTTTTTTGAACATATAATTATATTGTGTCCAACCATAGAGTGGAACGAGGCTTATAAAAATAGATCCTGGATAGGAGATGTGAGAAACCCGAGAGATAAAAAAATAATAATTGTCAATCCCGTTAGCAACGGTAAAGAAATGCTACAAGAACTGTTGCGTTTATTCTTTAAACAATATGCTGGCAAGCCCACATTATACATTATTGATGATTGCTCCGCCACAAAAGAATTAACAAAGAAAAAATATATGTTATCAGAGTTGGCATTCTCTGGTCGTCACGCCAAACAATCAGTATTGGTCATTTCACAGAGATATAATTCTGTATTAAAAGATTTGCGGGAGCAAGCAAAATGGTTGTGTATGTTTTACACCAAGGACAGAGATAGTTATGAAAATTGTTTGAGAGAAAATAATGTTATTCCGACACTGGAAGAGAGAACCAGAATAAGAAAAGCTTTAGCAAAGACTAAATATTCCAAGTTAATTTTGAGGACTGATCAACCAACTGGTTATTGGGTTGAATAATTTCTAACAGCAATGCTTTTTTTTCTAACAGCATTGCTTTGTTGCTAATTGTAATACTAACAGCAAAGTAGCAATACTGACATGAAAATATAATGAAAATATCAAAAAATATAATAATGCTTATAGCATTGCTCATAGCAAAGTAGCATTGCTAATAAAAAAAAATAGCAATATAAATAACAATGCTATTAACAATACTAACAATTACTAGTTGCATGAATATCGCAGCTGATTTTTTTGTATTTTATATTTATTTCAAGATAAAAAAAAAAAGATTAATAATATAAAAATGAATGCGGAAGAACTATTACAAGATATTTCGGAAGGTTTCACAGAACGTGATGAATCAAAGCACCAAGAAACAAAAAAAGAAATATTATCAGCCATAGTGGCTCGCGGCGGTAGTCGTCAATATTTGGCTAAAAAAATACAACTCACGAATATAGATAGCATGCCCCCGGATGAAATTAACAAACTTTACTGCAGATATGAAGCAAGGCTTGGGGCAAGCATGACCAAGACTTTAGGCAATTCTTTTATTAACTTGTATGTGATGGGAGTATCAAAATATTTTAATGTAACCAATCCACCAAAGCTGATAGAAGATTTTGAGGAAGACCCATTTATTAATCATGCTCTGACAAGTGCTTGTTGTGAGTTGTATTACAGGTATGGGATGTGCTTAGCACCATTTACAGCAATACTGACAACTGTTAGGCATTGATTTTAATAAAAATAAAAATATAGATAATATAAATGATTGAGAACCAAGAGAGTGAAGTTATACCTGTACATAAAGTAAAAAATCCAAAAAGAATAGAAACTGGAAAAAAAGGAGCAGCGGCAAGAAAAGCAAAGCGTTTGATAGAGCAAGATGCAAAGCAAGATGCTGCAAAGCAAAATGAAATAACAAAAATAACAATAGATGAAGAGGAACCAGAAATCAAAAAAACGTATACAAAAATTATATTCCACCGTGTCTGGTTTTATTAGTAGGCATTGCTTGGTTGGGTTTGTATATTTATAACAAGAAATCTGCTACGCAACCTGTGCAACCTGCTGCTGTTCGTGTTGCACCAAAAGACCCGTTTGATTGTTTTTGATTATTTATTTAAAAAAATAATATAAAAAATAATATAAAATAAAAATGGCAGCAAGTATTGACGGAAAACAAATTGTAAATATGATGTATCACGCTGGAGTGGAAACACTTTTAACTGTTGGATATTCTGAAATTGGCAGAAAACTACTAAAAAGACCAGCCCCTAAAGTGGATTTTAATATGACAGATTTTGGGATGCTGTCCGTGGATATAATGTTAGCAATGGCTACAAAGGATATGTTGATTAAGCAACGTATTATTCCTGCGGATATTATGAAATATTTAAAAAAAAAATATATAAAACAAATGGCAAGTGCAGTAGCAATGATGATCGGTGGCGCATTAACAAATGCATTGGCGTTTAGCGGTTCAAATTATTTCTTTTCAAAAATGGGAAGTCATTCAGATGAGGAAAGTCAAAGGCATGACAAAGCAGTGGAACAATTAAACGCAGCACAAGCGGCGTGGAATAAAAAAAGAACAGAGAGATTAGATTTTATTAATAAGCAACTGCAAAAAGAGCATCACGCAGAGCAGACTTTTGATGATGTATACCAGGCTATGAAACAGTATTATTATACAACTGGCAAACATTTGCTTTTGGAGCCGGAGCCCAAGTTGAGTGATTTTTATACACCATCTCCGATCAACAGAATAGAGAAATTACGTTTATTGTGGTGGGCATGGCTGCAACTGGATTTGTGGCGTACAAATTAATTTCATAAAAAAAAAGTTTAAAACTATAATTACTTTGAAATAACCTTTAGAAAGACTACGTCATATGCATGATACCTATTTTTTTGTTGTTGTTACATGGTTTCAATCCAAGTGGTCGCATATAATATGGTGGTGGTTTAGCACTCTTCTCTGATTTATTTTAAAGATGATCAGGCGCCCATACTTCACCGTTATCTAATAATGTTAATACCATGGATGGACCATATTCGGTATCTACTATTTTCGTATCTGTAATAGTGTATATTTTATCTATTTCTTAGTCTATCCATTTCTTTGTGCTATATTGATTTTGCTCTTTGAGCAGTTCATCGAATCGTGCAGTTGTGATATCCATTTTTTTCTTTTATAGTTATATAAATTTTAATCTTTAGTAGAAAAAAAAATGGAAAAGATTTATTACAGCCCAAAAGGATTTTGGAGAGGTTACTCAGCAGTTAAAAAATTATCAAAAGAGGCTGGTGTCAGTAAGAAACAGGCCTTAGAAATTTTAAAGAAACAAGCTGTGTGGCAGATTTATTTACCTGCGCCAAAAACGATAATTAGACCCAGGTTTGATGTTTCTGCTAAGAATGGAGTGCATCAAGCTGATTTGTTATTTTTACCGCATGATACTTTTGGCTTTGGTCGTGGCCGCAAGACTTATAAATATGCATTGACTGTGGTTGGTATTGCAAGTAGATACAAAGAAGCAGAGCCACTGACTTCCAAGGATAGTAAAGAAGTTGCTAAAGCATTTGAAAATATATACAGTCGGCATTTGAAATATCCAAACTTATTACAAGTGGATCCAGGCAGAGAATTTATGGGTGCAGTATCGCAGTTGATGGCAAAACACAAAGTAAATATCGGACGGGGCAGAACAGAAATACACATAGACCAAGCTATAGTGGAAAGATTTAACAGAACATTAGCTGAAAGATTGTTTGGTTATCAGTATGCTAAGGAAATAGATTCACAAAAACGCAATAGAGAGTGGGTAATGAGATTACAAGAAGTTGTTAAAGCCATAAATGTAGAGACAAAAAAGCCCCCTCCTGTTGAAACAAAAATATTAAAAGGTGATCCTATTTGTATGAAAACGCAGAGCCACTGATCCAATGTGGAGTGTAGATATTCACAAGATTAAAAGTTATATGGTGACGCAAGGTATAAGAGTTTATTATTTGAAATTACCAGCGCCGCAGAGAGGATTTGTCAAAGAAGAATTACTTATTGTTCCTGCTGATACCCAAATTCATAAGTTTTTATATAAACCATATGCATCAGTTGTAATTCCATCTTCTCGAATGTATTTTTTTGAGTAAAATGGTGACAGTGTTACTTTGTTTACTGTTATGCCGTATATTTGATGCTTCATCGTGCGTATTATATTCATATCATGGATGTATTTTTTCTTGTTAAACAATGCATCCTTGTAGTTTTCAAAGTTTATATTTTTTTCGATTACGTATTTTTTTGTTCCTTTTGCTTTTTTGATAAGTTGTTCATCCGCTCTCAAAATAGAATATAGTTTGGGTCTTAATCCAACATACTCAGCTATAGCAACACCAGCATATTCATCTTTCATTTTGCCTAATACTTTTTTGTTTGTATAATCGTGCATTGGGTGATTTTGAGGATAATCACTTAGATCATACTCATCTTTCATTTCAGGCATGTCTTTGTATGCATCATCTGTTTTGATGTCTACCAGTAGGCTGTCAGTGTCTGTGTATAATAAAGTACAGTCATTGTCGTACCTTTTTTTCAGGGTATTATAGTACCAGTCATACATCATGTACTTTGATAAATCCAATACTGACATCCTAACATAGATTGGTTTGTTTAATGTTAATTTTGTTTTGTTCACATGTATTGCTGACAATTCATCTGAAAACTTTATACGCCTGTTAAAGTTGGGTTTGGCCAGTATTTTTCTTATTTTTTCATTTTCGGAGCCGTCAGTTCTAACTAGTTTTATATCAGTCCGCTTGCGTAGATTTTCCATTGTTTTGCCAAACACAGAGTTGTTCATAAGCTTGTTAAAAAAAAAATCAAATTGTGATTTAGCTTTTTTCCTAAGTTCTGTGTTTAGATTTATGTATGATGCCATCCATGGTTTTTCATTAAATTCTAATACTCTAATAGTACTTTGTTTAGTTTCATACCCAAAGATAAATACAGTTCCAGGGTTTTGTGATGTATCACATATTTTTCTTTGTCCATAAGATTTGGGACTAGTTGTTCTGTATTTATAATGCTATTATTTTCTAACAGATCTGTCTGGTATTTAGACAACCATTCTTTTTTTACTTTTAATCTTTCAGCGGCAAGTGGATAATCATTGTGACTATCATGAAGTTCTTTAGAATATTCTAAATCAACTTCAAGTATTTGTCCTTTGCCAGGTTTAGGTTTAGAATATTTTCCTTTTTCGTTTTTGGCTTTCCAAACAAAGCCAGAATATGGAAGTGGCTGACTCATTGCCCACCGATATAAGTTATTAGCATCATAATACATTATAAAGCTGTTTTCCTCGTCAGGGTTATAATCAGCCACATATGGATTGTTTGCTTTGGCATATCTTTTTAATGCCACCTCGCATTCCTTTTTCTACAAACAAGTGCTGGTAAATGTCTGTCAAAAGTTCTAAATCTATTTTAGAATGTTTAAGTAAAGGAAAGTTTGAAATATATCTGCTAACAGAGTTACATCAGTTTTTAGATATAAATCGTGATAGTCTCCAAGAGTTTTACAGTTAAACTCTTTCCATATTTTTTGAGCATATTCATAATCTTTGGAACTTATACTTTCATCTGAAAGACTACTGTAACACTTTTCTATAGGCGGTAATTGCGTTTCCTTAAATCTTTTCATACTGTCCATATATTCGTATGGATAAACACCTTTTCGTAAAAGTAAATCTGTTTGTTCCCCAAACTGATTTTTGGTAATTTTAAAATCGGATTTGTCTGTTGCTTTAACCAATTTTTCCAGAGACGAAGCCATAAATTGGAAACTGTCTAAAAATCTAAGTTGTCCAACACTAAATGAAATATACTTTTCAGCGTTGTTTGGGATGCATGTAATATTACCTTTCATTTGATGTATATTTTGCATAATCAAATGACTATCATATCCTTTGAGGTTGTGAAATATAACAGGTATAGATGTTTTGTTTACTTTTATTTTCAGCTTTAGGTTGCAGTTTTTATGTGCCGCACCATTGTATTTTCCTGCAAAATGACAGTGGTCTCTTTCTTTGCCTTTTTTACAAGATTTTCTACCTATTTCAATCTCTCATATTGTTGTGTCATGATGGTTCTGGGTGAGCAATTTTTTTATTAATTTTGCTCTTTTCACGTTCCATGCAATTTAAAAACACTTCAACAGCATCTTCACGTCTGTAAATAACAGGTTCGTCAGCTTTACCATCAGGTCCGACAACCTGGTATCCAAACCCGCAAGCTTCGTGTACATTTTGAATTTCAGATTTTTTCCAAATTTGATTGATTGCGGTTTGATTATACTCTCAAAATCAGCATATATTCTATAAGGCACAGTAATCTGATTTTGATGATTTTTAAATTTTATGTGATTTTAACCTTCTTTCGGCATTTCTATTCTGCAAGAATTTTTGTTGATACCCTCACAGTCTTCTCTGTGTTTGGTAAGTAGTCCTTTTCCAGAATAGCCGTGAAGGCAACGATCGCAGAAGTAAGTTTGACCTTTATGTTTGTTTTGGTCATAAAGTAGTCTATTCAGATTTTTAATCCAGCAATAGTGATATTTTGTTATTTTTGTTGGTTTGTCGGGATAATCATCAGGGTCATAGTTGTCATCTATGATTCCTTCTTCATTATTTGGATCATCAGGGTCATAGTTGTCATCTATGATTCCTTCTTCATTATTTGGATCATCTTCATTTTCTTCTTTTTCAACCTCAATGTCTTCAGATATTACGAGCAGATTAATTCGCTCAATATCTTTTGGTTGTTCTGATATTTTATATGGAAAAACAGTTACCTTTTTATTTTTTCCTGTTGTATATCCGTAAACGTTGATAGCGAGGTTGTTTTGTTTTTCAACTTTGGAAATTTGAGAAATTGGAGTGGGAAAGTCAATACCTTTTTTTTTAAGAACTCTATGGTAGGATACTTTGATAATCTATCAGAATTCTTTTTAGCTGGATTTAAAGCCGAATTTATTGCATGAAACAAACATTGATCATCATCGTTTTTTACATTGATAATTGCTTTTTTATCAGCTACTGCTTTAGGCAAAGGAATATATGAAGAACCTTTTGATGGTTCATACTTTGCAATATTCAAGTAAAACTTAACACAATGATCCTTCTCCAATCCTGAACCTCCACTTATATATCTTTCAAGGCTTTCATGTATATATGCAGATGCTTCATCGTAAAACTCATTTATTTTTTCAGAGTTTAAGATTACCTTTTGCTCACTATATAAAACTGCCGTTTGGGCGTGTTTTTTGGTAGCACCATCGTCTTTATTTAAATCTATAGTAAGACCGAATTGAAAGTATAATCCTTGTTTTAGTTTTGCAAACTCTGCTATCTCTTTATGTATTTGTTTTGTGATAATGGATTTCCCATCATGAAATAGTTTTAAAGGGTCTTTGTATTCCTCGACAGGCGCCTCGTATGCTTTGAAAAAACTACATTTTGGTTTGTCAACCAGTTTTAATTCTGAAATACTTTCTTTAGATTTTCTATCATTAAACTCTTTCAGTTCATTTATAACATTTTCTTTTATTTTGTCATATTTTTGCTTATGTTCATTTATAATATTTTCTTGTAATTTATATTTTTGCTTTTCTCGCTTACGTTGTTTTTTTTGCACGTCGTCTCTTGCGTAAATTTTCTAATGTTTGGGATTTAACCTCTGAAGTTTCCTTTGTTGTTTCCTTTGGAGTTTCACGGGGTTTGATTGTAGTACGAGGGGTTGGGATTGGTTTGGTCCGTGGCGCAGGAATTGGTTTTACAGCTCGTGGCGCCGGAATTGGTTTTACAGCTCGTGGTGCTGGGATTGGTTTGTTTTTCTTTTTTTCATGTCTTACACTTTCCAGCACTTTGGACTCAACAGGTTGAATAACCTCTTTTGGGGTTTCCTTTGGAACTTCTCTAAGAGCATCTACCATCTTTCCAAGCTGATCATCATTAATTACTCCTTCCCGGTGTAATTGTAAAATGTAGTGAACGTCTTCGGTACTCATTTTTGTAATATATATCATATTATTTTTCTTTTCTTAATATAAAAAATATTTATTATAACAAGAAAAAGAAAATGGAAAACACCCAGAAAATTGAAAACATTTGCCAATTTCTCAAAGTTGGAGATCACGAACCTTGTAAAAATAAACCAACAAAAGATTCAAACTACTGCAGTTTGCATAAATTCAGAATAAAGCAAAGTAAAGTTGTACCGTGTCTAAAATGTGGAAAAGGTACAAGTGCAAAATATCAAATGTGTGTTGGTTGTGGTGCTCATATAGTTAGATTAAGGCATAGATACTGGGAAGTAGTAAAGCCATATAGAGATTTAATGCGAAAAAATCAAACTATATGATTTTCTAGTAAAAATTCATAGTTTATTATATTCATGTTTATTCGTTGATTTGGGTGTAATTTTGATAACTATAAAAAAAATGTAAACTTGCAATCTTCACTACCCCTATTTTAAAAAAGTTTTAATAAATCAAGTAAATCATGTGATTTATTATCTATGTATTTTGGGGTAGATACTTGCTCGTGTTTGATTTTAAAAAATCTGAAAACAAGTATCTACCATTTCATATTTTTATTTCTTGTACATACTTGATTTTCAGATTTTAAAAAATCAAACTTGAGTAAGTAGGTACCATTTCATATTTTATTTCTTGTACATATTTGTTTTCAGATTTTAAAAAATCAAACTTGAGTAAGTAGGTACTATTTCATATCCCGAAGTATGTAAAAAACAATTTTGAGCCAGAACCCCCAAAATACATATATATGTGCATATTAGAAAAGACTTGACTTTTATCTTTAATTTCAACTCAGATTGATTCAGGAAGTAAATATTCCAATTTATGTCTTAAATGGGGCGATATATAAATTAATAATCCGCCAGAATGAGATGTATCATCCTTACGGAACATAGCATCAAAATTTTCTAAATGTAATATTTCGTTTCCAATATAAATCGATAAATGAGTTTCAATAAAACACAATATATCAAAATCCACAAAGTTGTCTTTGATATAGTCAAGGTTGTTTCTAATACTACGAATATTTTGATGGAGTGCGTGGTCCAGTGGTAGAGCGCCGAACTCAGAATCGAGAGGTCGTGGGTTCGATCCTCGCAGCGGCCGCGTTATTTATCCTTGAGCAAGATGATTAATCCACATTGCTTAGTACTGGTTCTACCCAGGAAGCCATCAAGAGTGATTAATCTAAGTTGCAATAACTGCAGAGTTATTCTTACTAAACAATGAAGTATATAATGGTATAGAGTCCTAAAATCGCAATCGATGTAAAATAAATATGTTTAAACTAAACTAATATTTTGATGCATTATTGAAAAGCATTGCCTTGTGTCATAACTTGGGCCTGGATTCAGTTCTACATCTTCTGATAATATAATTAAAGTACCCATAGTTAAGAAAAAGTAAATATTTTGCATAATATCGCATGTTGAAAAAGAATTCGGATTATATTTATATTCATAATTATTTTTCTCCGATAATGAATTAAAAGTGTGGCATACACATAATACGGCGATGTGTGCAATATAAGGATGCGCAGCGTATAAATAAAAACGAGCAATTAAATGAGTTACTCTTACTAAACAATGAAGTATATAATGATATCTAACATCATGTTAAGAGGGTGCATAAAGCACGTACACGATTTTAGGTTTTGCTGTCGCCTGTTATTATAAAGTCCAATAGTCGCTCTCCATGAGTTTAGGTCATTACCAATGGGGATAAATTATAACGTCAAATATAATGAAGAGGACAATCGGACCAACTGGCATGTGAGTAGGTGTGAACAGGAATATACGAGAAGATATGGTGAACAAACATGGGGGCGCGGCAGGCACGGGAGGACACAAATAAACAATATGGAAAGCATTTACTTTTACACTGAGAAAAGACAAAAAAAAACAAAAAAAAACTGTATCCTAGAACGAGATAATTAAATATATATCAACTTACGTTAAATAGTGCTTTCATTTTTTTTATAATATTGAAATCAACTATATGCCGCCCTTCGGGGCATAAAAATCAGAAATTTAATAGTCCTTTTGAGATAGTTTGAATAAATTCACTTCGGATTGGATTTTAGAATGCCTGTGGTGTGGTGGGAGTAATAAGATCCATTACATTATTTTTTGAATAGCATCTTTCAATAGATCATGTGATACGACTTTACTCAAGTTTGGACTATCCATAGACATCCACAAACCAGAGTAGATAGCCAAGTGAACTGCACTGAATTGGGGTTTTATGGCGCACCGACACAATAAAGGTTATATGGCGCCTCCATTTACATCTAGATAAAACATGGAGCTAAAATATCTAACCTACAGAACTGCAGAGTTGCTGCAAATTCTATTGTAGACACTCCATTTACGAGTGAAACCTTGAATGAGCATGATAAATAAATGACAAAATGAACATGAAATGTGGGGTGGAGGTTGTGTGTGTGTGTGGGGGGGGGGGGGGGGGGGGGGGGGGGTGGCGGGGGGGGGGGTCTTAAAAGCAAAAGTCTTAAATTACCAGAGTGAAATTACTACCGGATATTCTACAGACAGATCCAATGTCTTTTCATTGAACTTTGTTTCTATGTTTGCTGACAGTTCCTCCCAGTCACCGCATTATGTACAACATATATTTACCGTTACATCCAGAACATTTAGCGAATGATGTCGGCTTGATTTCTAGACTGGCTGTTGTGCTTCCCGCAAGCACTGAATTAACAACATATATTATATATTCTGTGATGAATTATAGAATATCTATATAATATATATTATATAGTTTAATTAACATTTTTGTCGTGATACGGAACATAATTCACTCGTGAGAAATATTCTTCCGATATAGAAACTCGTGCGAAAACGCACTCGTTTCTATATCGCAAGAAGCTTTCTCACTCGGGAATTATTTCCCTTATCACTTTAGCAATGTTAATCACAGGGGGTCGGCACGGTGTTGGGATGGTGTTTAAATGGTTTGGTATAGAGTCCTAAAACCCCAAATATCGAAAACCCATATTACTAAGTATACATATTAACAAGGGGTCCGGCTCCCAAAATGCCATTCTGTGCAAAGAACGTGTATAACTGGCCAGAAAATAAAGGATTAACATGATAATCCATTCACATAGGGCTCTATTTCAAGCTATAAGACGTGTGTATCTAAAAATTATATTCATTTGTTCATAACATGTGCCACCTTTTGACACCAGACAACCGAAACAACTAATTTACACCAAAATATCTAAGTAGGAAGAGATCGCGTAACACTACGCCACCTCACTAAAACGAGCTTCCCGAGAAGGCAGCATGCAAAAACGCTTCAGCCGATTGAAAACAAACATAAAATGTTTCACAAACCTTTGTGCTTCAACTCGTGAAAATCCAACTGCTCTATAGCGAGACATTTTTTGATTGTCACAAACGAATTTCTACGGTGACTTCCATATTGCTGTTGTTGTTGTTTTCTATACTATATCATCTAGACGTTTGTTCATTGTGCTTACCACTACGCCACAGTGCCAATTACATGACGTCATCATTAACTAGTACATAATTTAATGCTTTAGTCTGTTTCCACGACTCCTGATACTTACGCAAGACCTGAGTAGTAGAGTAATAGAGTTTTTTAAAAACCCAAATCTATGGAAAGCCTCGGCTGCCTTCTGTCGGCCTTTTGCATTTTGTGCAGTACGCTCTGTAAGTCGTTTTGTGCATTTTCTAAGTTGTTATGTACATTTTCTAAGTTGTGACGTGCATTTCGTAAGTTGTTATGTGCATTTCGTAAGTTGTTATGTGCATTTTCTAAGTTGTCCTGTACATTTTCTAAGTTGTTATATGCATTTAGTAAGTTGTTATGTGCATTTTATAGGTTGTCATGTGCATTTTCTAAGTTGTCCTGTGCATTTTCTAAGTTGTTATGTGCATTTAGCAAGTCGTCTTGTGCATTTTCTAAGTTGTTATGTGCATTTTCTAAGTTGTGATTTTCTGTTATGTGCATTTTCTAAGTTGTCCTGTGCATTTCGTAAGTTGTTATGTATATTTTGTAAGTTGTCTTGTGCATTTTCTAAGTTGTGATGTGCATTGTTCAAGTTGTGATGTGCATTGTTTAAGTTGTTTTGTGCATTGTTTAAGTTGTCATGTGCATATTCTAAGTTGTCTTGAGCATTTTGTAAGTTGTTATGTGCATTTTCTAAGTTGTCCTGTGCATTTCCTAAGTTGTTATGTGCATATTGTAAGTTGTTATGTGCATTTTCGTAGTTGTCCTGTGCATTTCGTAAGTTGTTATGTGCATTTTGTAAGTTGTTATGTGCATTTTGTAAGTTGTCCTGTGCATTTCGTAAGTCGTTATGTGCATTTTGTAAGTTGTTATGTGCATTTCGTAAGGTGTGATGTGCATTGTTCAAGTTGTTATATGCATTGTTTAAGTTGTCATGTGCATATTCTAAGTTGTTATGTGCATTTTCTAAGTTGTTATGTGCATTTTCTAAGTTGTTATGTGCTTTTCGTAAGTTGTTATGTGCATATTCCAAGTTGTCTTGAGCATTTTGTAAGTTGTTATGTGCATTTTCTAAGTTGTCCTGTGCATTTCGTAAGTTGTTATGTGCATTTTCCAAGTTGTCTTGAGCATTTTGTAAGTTGTTATGTGCATTTTCTAAGTTGTCATTCTTCGGTGATAGCGAGATGTTGCGAATGGCACCCAGACAAGGGACATCGCCGAAGAGGCCCAAAGTGGATTTACCATGCCTATCAGCGGAAGTAGAGACTGTTTTCCCGTTCCTCAAGATCGACTCTCATAAACTTGGCCGAAATCGGAAACCAAAGGGATAATTTTTTTCAAACTCATAGTATGTGGACAAAAGTTGATCCCCTATTAATAAAATATCCTTTTAAATTATGTAACATATAGTTTAATAACCAGTGTTTTTGAGATACTGAAAATATCTCCCTCGGTAGAAAAATGGCACCAATATAATAACTCGTGCTCCGCTTTCGTTCTTATATCGGGGCCATTTCTCTACCTCGGGAGATATTTCCCGTATATATATATATAAACTCTGTATATTTACCGTTACATCCAGCGCATTTAATTAATGATGTCGGCCTGATTTCTAGACTGCCTGTTGATGCAATATATGTAAAGACGTATGCAAAATAAATAAAACAAGATACTCCAGTATTGCATGGCAATGCATGGTGTCCCCTACCGGTCAGATGTTTGACAGTAAGGTTTTTTGTTGGACCAGACCTAACAAAGGCTATGATTTAGACATATAACAAAGGCATGCTACATTTCACAACCTTAAAGCAGAAATTTGTCTTAAATCAACAAATCCGCTTTTGATATGTTTTTAAGTATTAAATATGATTATAAATACGATTTTTACTATGCCATTGATGTATGTTCAGTGAAAATATGTTTTTAAAGATAAAAATCGAACAGGCGAACAGGCATTGCTAAAAAATCGAAAAAAATCTAAGGGGAAAAACTCTTGCGCGAATAACCGGAAGTGACGTCATTGTGAACAAACTATTTTTTGTTTACATTGGGACTGAACGCAAAACAGTATACCTTGTGTGAAAATGTGAGATTTAAGCGATCATGATACTGAATCAGGGGAAATGCCCGTGATAAGAAGGTTACACAAGGTGCAACCTTACTATTTTGAGCCAGAATACGTTTCTGAGTACGAAAATACATCGGATTCATCAACTGATTAGAAGTCGAACGCGGTGCAGGTGCAAATGGAGAGCTTGTAAAGACTATCGTGTCATGTCATTCGTTACGTTCAGCGGTTCATTATACTATTCACTAATCTAATAAAATAGTGTATTTATACACTGACAGCAACAACAAACAAAAAACAACGTAAACATTGTTTTCATCGAAATCTGACAGTAAGTCACCCGCAACACTGCAATATCTTGGTACATACACAATAACCGCGAAATGTAGTACATTCCGAATGAATGGACCTGGTCTAAATACGAGCGTCAGATTGTTTTGCCGATAAGTAGACATGGAACAAATATATTTATTAGATATTATCCATAATTGATAAAAAATGAATAAAAACAATAATAAATGAAACAGCATATAATTTCGGCACCATAATTTCTATAGTGTTTGCAATATGACACGCTCTCTAGTCTCCACTGCCCCCAAATATCAATACAGACTAATCAAATACTGCGGTGCACTATTGAAGTACAGCCTAATTAGGGTACATACGTCGGTATATCACAAAAGCACGCACCATTTAGGGAAACCTAGTTTTATGATATATTTCCTGTTTATTGCAATAATTTGAGCGGTGTAATACCGCCGAGGGCAGACGCGTATTGCACAAGACGGATATAGAAGAAGAAGAAGAAGATAATTGTTTATTAAAGTGTCACAAATCATCATATAGCATACACAACTTTCAGTACAACATATTAAAATATATGAGATTTTGGGCCGATATCGGCTTATGAGATATTAATTTATACCAGGGAGTACGTTATATAACGTACTCCCTGTTTATACAAATCAAAATATATATCACATGATATGCGAGCTCTAATTGTCGCGCACGAAGACAGAAAAATACTATAATTTAAATAATATAGCCAAATGTATTATGAGCACGATATAGACAGTTAGTAAGTATACTTACTCATGTATACTTACTCCTGATATACAGATCGAAAACAGACCAAACATCAAATTACCATAATATAAAGTATATTATTCTATTATACTTGTTTTACTTATTGCACGAGCTAAGAGGCGTTAATGTTGTTGCTTTGCCATAAAACATTACTGAATTAATATAAAAGCTAGTAATATTATTAATTTTCTGCCTTGTAATAGATATTCATGAAATATTTTTTTTTTTTTTTTCAAATCCATAGACCTATATATGTTGATAATATATATTTATAACACTATTGGCAGAAGGGATGTATAATTTAAAACTATTAAAATTAAAATTTCGAAACAAAGACACAGTGTTTATTTCACCGGATTCATTTAAATGTATATGCTGAACGTTCTTAGCAATATTTAAAAAAAAAAGACGGCTACATATTATTAGCGCCGTCAACTCTTCATTGATTCACGTAAAGACGCATGCTTCTAATTCAACAGCTAAACATTCACGGTGTATATAAAGATCTAAGACTATACACCTTTCTTCAATGTATCATACGTATACCCGAAGAGGTGCTAATATAACTGAACATAAATTTCAATCTTACTTCATGTATGAATTTCCTTCTCAACGCCGGTCGAATAGGCGAATACAACTTGCTTGGAGACGGCGGGGTTATGCACTTCTCATTTTAATAGTCAAATATCGTTGGTACCGCTGTTGATTTTAATATGCATGACCTTTTGTTCTCCAAATTCAAAGATAATGAAACCAAAGGATGGACTTCCCACGAAGTCAACTCAAAATGTTTGCTACAAACTCGCGCGTCTTTCGTTGGTTCCCACTTTCTCGACGTCAGTCGGGCGATTTTCTTCGGTAACGGTCTACCCACTCTTCAGACTTAATATATCATTATCTCGATTAGGGAAACGAAAGAAACTTAGGTTATTATCTTGTCCTTCTTTATGCAAACTTTTTCACTCAGCAACGGCATGCGGCATTTTTAACAAGTACCATAAAACGTAATCCTACATAGACAATACTATACAACTCAATGCGACACCGCTAATCGTTTGGTACCAATGACGTCACGGGATCACGTGACACTTACCAGGGCGAAACTCGAAGCCTGTGCGCTATGAGATAAAATTGGCTACTGTGAGAAAACGGGACAACCAATAAGTATAAGATTTGAACAGATTGTATGTTATATATATTTATTTCCGAATATATACTCAAAAGACACGCCATATTTCACCTTTAACAAAACAAGTTAGAGTTCATAATCTTCCTTACAAATTTGGATATACAAAGGATATACCTCACTCTTTTTTTTTTAAAAATCTAGTAAGTTAACAAACATATAACAAATATAATATAATACAACAAGTAATAACTAGATTTTGATCAGAACCTGATCAAACGGGCTTTCCATGTCATGTACAATCATTGAACGTGTATGGCGGTTCGGTACTATTTTCTGGACTGAGTGCCGCGTATGAATGCGTTGGGAGGGTCGGTGGAACGCAATAGTACCTTTAAAAAAGCACACCGCGCCCAAAAGTGCTATGAAGACAGCCCACTGAACATAAATGACAGGCTCCACGAGTTTGAGGTAGAAAACCCCGGTCAATTAAGCCATTCAAATTACAGGTGTCAAGACAGTCGACAACAATACAGTTAAGTGTGTCAGATGTGATTGACATATTGTTGTTTATTTCCTGTAATTGCTACATGATTTCCCGCCAAATGCAATTGAACACTACACCGAGGTGCATTCGCACTTTAGGCATATTAAAGGGACTGGGGATGTTTCGAAAAAAATACTAATGTGTATCAATATGCGTTAAACCATTTTAATGAGTTTTAGTTGCATTTAATTAAAACGAGCGAAATAAAAGAAACAACAACATAACATAATTAATTGTCCTGAATGTAAAATTGCGTGTTAATAGGTTCGACTTGAAACATATGTATCATATTGTCATTGTACATGATCGATGTATATGTCTGGCTTTGCACGTATGTGACATACTGGTTGGGAGCGTTTTTAAAGGGACACGCGGCAATCTCGAATTATGTATCAATCATCAAAACTAGCACCTAGATTTATATAGCAAATACTATTGTGACTTTGAATCATTCAACTGATGCTTTCGTTTAAGGAACACATGGCATGTATGTCCATCATTAAAATAAGCATCTCGTTTAATAATCCATTATCATTTTGACTTTAAAACTTCCTGCATTGAATATATTATTGGTGCACTATAAATCAAACGTTAGTAAAATGCAAAACCAGTTTGGTTGATAATATCAGTATACTTATTATTAATGATTGAACAAATGCAGGTTATGGTATGTGAAAAACTAACGGGCCGCCGTTAAAATATCAAGATTGCAGTTCACCCCTTTAACACATGTGGACGTATCATCGACGATCATTAAAGGGATACATACGGCAATCATGGGGTTTATATCAAGCTAAAACATAGCACCTCGACTTATGAATCCAGTATTTTGTTAAATTCAAATACAAGTGTTAGTTTTTTTAATTGAAAGTAATAAGCTATTGAAAACTTTGAACCAATAATTAATAGTATTAATTGCAAAAATCAGGATTGCTGTGTGCCCCTTTAAGATTGAACACTAACAACTTCAAAGGAAGATGAGACAGGGGAGGAATTGTCCTTTTTATCTTGGCGCCGCCAAAAACTGTCCACAATGAATAACATTATGCAGCTCAAAAGCGCAAGGTCTTATCCATCCACTGAATTTTCCGGGTACTGGACATTGACGGTCTGGCTATGTCTTGCGGCGTATACATGCAACACAGTTATACACTAATGCAGGACACAAAGTCTGTATCAGCTCCTTTAATGTCGAAAAATACAAACGTTTGATTTTACTTTCACGTGCGGGTATCAATATTATATCAGGGTATATACGGCGCCAGCAATTTCCGAGGAAAGATAAGATGAAGGATAATGTTTCTATCTATCAGACACGCCTCCGCCATGAAGCGAATCCCTCGGGGAGTTGAGGTCTGCAGTTTTAAGCGCAGTGACTTACCCCACTGAACTTTTCTGTTTCAGTGAACATTGCCAACACTTCTTCCCTTCATACTTATAAACTAATGCAGGACACGAAGCAGTTCCTTTAATGTTGAAAAGTAAATTGAAAGGCCTTACAAATGGTACATATGTTCTTGATAACAATTTCATCCGTTACTGAGATATAGGTGGTTATTGGTGTTTACACCTATCGCTTACCTATGACCTTGACCTTTGACCTGGTGACCTGATTTTCCCAGACTTGGTCAAGGTCACATAATGGCACATATACGAGGGCATTGTTGGCGCTAGCTGGTTCGGTTTTCGAAATATACTTAGAAGTTTCTATTTCAGCCTGTTTAAAATTAAACCACTATGGCCGCCATATTTGATGACGTCATCAAATATTTTTCACACGATCGATAGAAGATGATGAAAACATGATTGTGGTAAAGTTTCAAAATGGTCATGCAATAATTGTATTTTTGACGATTTTTTCCAGTTTTTAAGCGTCTGGCGTCTCTGACGCCATCACGTTATGACGTCATGACCCCGCATGACCTTCTTGCACAACTAGACCATGACCTTTACAATCTGTGAAAGTTTCATTCAAATCCGACCATAAATGTCTGAGATCTAGCGCGAACAAGATTTTCACCATGACGTCACTGGCGGCCATCTTGGTTGACGTCATGACCCCAAAAGCTTCGCGGCACTATTCCAGAATGAGCTCTATCACTGTGTAAACTTTAGAGGCCGTGCGACCAGTCTTACTATGAAAAGTGGCGGTAAGAAGAATAAAGTCAAAATCTTGCCGAACAACAACAATAGGTCTTTCCACTGGAAGGTGGAAAGCCCTAATAATGGTTTCGCGTATCTGTATGTGCGTGCAAGACGGGTACTGCGTTACGCCCGACACTGAATATGTAGGTCTGAGCTATGTATCATCTTCACGTGTATACATTCGTCTGACCCACGTCCCACCCATACGCACATTATTTGGCGAAGTTTCATCATTATCAGACTGGAAATCTTTAGGAAGAGAAGCATGAACAAGGTATTTCTTAGATATTCACTGGCGGCCATATTGAATGTCGCCGCGACCCAAAAAATTGCAAGGCACAACTACAAGATAAGTACATTGTTTTGACAAAGATTCACCAAGAAGGGACATGTAGTTCTTGGGCAGAAGCGATTTTAATCTTCTTTCGTTTCTACGTTACTGTGACGTCATTAATGACGTCAGCTAAAAATAAACATCCCGTTCGTATTTGCAAGCATATGTTCTACAAAACTGACAAATTTTACGTGTCTACGTCAAGTTTTCAAATTTTACGTCATTGACGTCATCGTATTTTGGTTCCTATGGCAACAATTTACCAACGTTGCGTTTGAGTGGTCTTTATTTTTGAAAAGTAAATTGAAAGGCCTTACAAATGGTACATATGTTCTTGATAACAATTTCATACGTTACTGAGATATAGGTGGTTATTGGTCTTTACACCCTTAGCTTACCTATGACCTTGACCTTTGACCTGGTGACCTGATTTTCCCAGACTTGGTCAAGGTCACATAGTGGCACATATACGAGGGCATTGTTGGCGCTAGCTGGTTCGGTTTTCGAAATATACTTAGAAGTTTCTATTTCAGCCTGTTTAAAATTAAACCACTATGGCCGCCATATTTGATGACGTCATCAAATATGTTTCACACGATCGATAGAAGATGATGAAAACATGATTGTGGTAAAGTTTCAAAATGGTCATGCAATAATTTTATTTTTGACGATTTTTTCCAGTTTTTAAGCGTCTGGCGTCTCTGACGCCATCACGTTATGACGTCATGACCCCGCATGACCTTCTTGCACAACTACACCATGACCTTTACAATCTGTGAAAGTTTCATTCAAATCCGACCATAAATGTCTGAGATCTAGCGCTAACAAGATTTTCACCATGACGTCACTGGCGGCCATCTTGGTTGACGCCATGACCCCAAAAGCTTCGCGGCACTATTCCAGAATGAGCTCTATCACTGTGTAAACTTTAGAGTCCGTGCGACCAGTCTTACTATGAAAAGTGGCGGTGAGAAGAATAAAGTCAAAATCTTGCCGAACAACAACAATAGGTCTTTCCACTGGAAGGTGGAAAGCCCTAATAATGGTTTCGCGTATCTGTATGTGCGTGCAAGACGGGTACTGCGTTACGCCCGACACTGAATATGTAGGTCTGAGCTATGTATCATCTTCACGTGTATACATTCGTCTGACCCACGTCCCACCCATACGCACATTATTTGGCGAAGTTTCATCGTTATCAGACTGGAAATCTTTAGGAAGAGAAGCGTGAACAAGGTATTTCTTAGATATTCACTGGCGGCCATATTGAATGTCGCCGCGACCCAAAAAATTGCAAGGCACAACTACAAGATAAGTACATTGTTTTGACAAAGATTCACCAAGAAGGGACATGTAGTTCTTGGGCAGAAGCGATTTTAATCTTCTTTCGTTTCTACGTTACTGTGACGTCATTAATGACGTCAGCTAAAAATAAACTTCCCGTTCGTATTTGCAAGCATATGTTCTACAAAACTGACAAATTTTACGTGTCTACATCAAGTTTTCAAATTTTACGTCATTGACGTCATCGTATTTTGGTTCCTATGGCAACAATTTACCAACGTTGCGTTTTGAGTGGACTTTATTTTTGAAAAGTAAATTGAAAGGCCTTACAAATAGTACATATGTTCTTGATAACAATTTCATCCGTTACTGAGATATAGGTGGTTATTGGTGTTTACACCTATCGCTTACCTATGACCTTGACCTTTGACCTGGTGACCTGATTTTCCCAGACTTGGTCAAGGTCGCATAGTGGCACATATACGAGGGCATTGTTGGCGCTAGCTGGTTCGGTTTTCGAAATATACTTAGAAGTTTCTATTTCAGCCTGTTTAATATTAAACCACTATGGCCGCCATATTTGATGACGTCATCAAATATTTTTCACACGATCGATAGAAGATGATGAAAACATGATTGTGGTAAAGTTTCAAAATGGTCATGCAATAATTGTATTTTTGACGATTTTTTCAAGTTTTTAAGCGTCTGGCGTCTCTGACGCCATCACGTTATGACGTCATGACCCCGCATGACCTTCTTGCACAACTAGACCATGACCTGTACAATCAGTGAAAGTTTCATTCAAATCCGACTATAAATGTCTGAGATCTAGCGCGAACAAGATTTTCACCATGACGTCACTGGCGGCCATCTTGGTTGACGTCATGACCCCAAAAGCTTCGCGGCACTATTCCAGAATGAGCTCTATCACTGTGTAAACTTTAGAGGCCGTGCGACCAGTCTTACTATGAAAAGTGGCGGTGAGAAGAATAAAGTCAAAATCTTGCCGAACAACAACAATAGGTCTTTCCACTGGAAGGTGGAAAGCCCTAATAATGGTTTCGCGTATCTGTATGTGCGTGCAAGACGGGTACTGCGTTACGCCCGACACTGAATATGTAGGTCTGAGCTATGTATCATCTTCACGTGTATACATTCATCTGACCCACGTCCCACCCATACGCACATTATTTGGCGAAGTTTCATCATTATCAGACTGGAAATCTTTAGGAAGAGAAGCGTGAACAAGGTATTTCTTAGATATTCACTGGCGGCCATATTGAATGTCGCCGCGACCCAAAAAATTGCAAGGCACAACTACAAGATAAGTACATTGTTTTGACAAAGATTCACCAAGAAGGGACATGTAGTTCTTGGGCAGAAGCGATTTTAATCTTCTTTCGTTTCTACGTTACTGTGACGTCATTAATGACGTCAGCTAAAAATAAACTTCCCGTTCGTATTTGCAAGCATATGTTCTACAAAACTGACAAATTTTACGTGTCTACGTCAAGTTTTCAAATTTTACGTCATTGACGTCATCGTATTTTGGTTCATATGGCAACAATTTACCAACGTTGCGTTTGAGTGGTCTTTATTTTTGAAAAGTAAATTGAAAGGCCTTACAAATGGTACATATGTTCTTGATAACAATTTCATCCGTTACTGAGATATAGGTGGTTATTGGTGTTTACACCTATCGCTTACCTATGACCTTGACCTTTGACCTGGTGACCTGATTTTCCCAGACTTGGTCAAGGTCACATAGTGGCACATATACGAGGGCATTGTTGGCGCTAGCTGGTTCGGTTTTCGAAATATACTTAGAAGTTTCTATTTCAGCCTGTTTAAAATTAAACCACTATGGCCGCCATATTTGATGACGTCATCAAATATGTTTCACACGATCGATAGAAGATGATGAAAACATGATTGTGGTAAAGTTTCAAAATGGTCATGCAATAATTGTATTTTTGACGATTTTTTCCAGTTTTTAAGCGTCTGGCGTCTCTGACGCCATCACGTTATGACGTCATGACCCCGCATGACCTTCTTGCACAACTAGACCATGACCTTTACAATCTGTGAAAGTTTCATTCAAATCCGACCATAAATGTCTGAGATCTAGCGCGAACAAGATTTTCACCATGACGTCACTGGCGGCCATCTTGGTTGACGTCATGACCCCAAAAGCTTCGCGGCACTATTCCAGAATGAGCTCTATCACTGTGTAAACTTTAGAGGCCGTGCGACCAGTCTTACTATGAAAAGTGTCGGTGAGAAGAATAAAGTCAAAATCTTGCCGAACAACAACAATAGGTCTTTCCACTGGAAGGTGGAAAGCCCTAATAATGGTTTCGCGTATCTGTATGTGCGTGCAAGACGGGTACTGCGTTACGCCCGACACTGAATATGTAGGTCTGAGCTATGTATCATCTTCACGTGTATACATTCGTCTGACCCACGTCCCACCCATACGCACATTATTTGGCGAAGTTTCATCATTATAAGACTGGAAATCTTTAGGAAGAGAAGCGTGAACAAGGTATTTCTTAGATATTCACTGGCGGCCATATTGAATGTCGCCGCGACCCAAAAAATTGCAAGGCACATCTACAAGATAAGTACATTGTTTTGACAAAGATTCACCAAGAAGGGACATGTAGTTCTTGGGCAGAAGCGATTTTAATCTTCTTTCGTTTCTACGTTACTGTGACGTCATTAATGACGTCAGCTAAAAATAAACTTCCCGTTCGTATTTGCAAGCATATGTTCTACAAAACTGACAAATTTTACGTGTCTACGTCAAGTTTTCAAATTTTACGTCATTGACGTCATCGTATTTTGGTTCCTATGGCAACAATTTACCACGTTGCGTTTTGAGTGGACTTTATTTTTGAAAAGTAAATTGAAAGGCCTTACAAATGGTACATATGTTCTTGATAACAATTTCAACCGTTACTGAGATATAGGTGGTTATTGATGTTTACACCTATCGCTTACCTATGACCTTGACCTTTGACCTGGTGACCTGATTTTCCCAGACTTGGTCAAGGTCACATAGTGGCACATATACGAGGGCATTGTTGGCGCTAGCTGGTTCGGTTTTCGAAATTTACTTAGAAGTTTCTTTTTCAGCCTGTTTAAAATTAAACCACTATGGCCAACGATCGATAGAAGATGATGAAAACATGATTGTGGTAAAGTTTCAAAATGGTCATGCAATAATTGTATTTTTGACGATTTCTTCAAGTTTTTAAGCGTCTGGCGTCTCTGACGCCATCACGTTATGACGTCATGACCCCGCATGACCTTCTTGCACAACTACACCATGACCTTTACAATCTGTGAAAGCTTCATTCAAATCCGACCATAAATGTCTGAGATCTAGCGAGAACAAGATTTTCACCATGACGTCACTGGCGGCCATCTTGGTTGACGTCATGACCCCAAAAGCTTCGCGGCACTATTCCAGAATGAGCTCTATCACTGTGTAAACTTTAGAGGCCGTGCGACCAGTCTTACTATGAAAAGTGGCGGTGAGAAGAATAAAGTCAAAATCTTGCCGAACAACAACAATAGGTTTTTCCACTGGAAGGTGGAAAGCCCTAATAATGGTTTCGCGTATCTGTATGTGCGTGCAAGACGGGTACTGCGTTACGCCCGACACTGAATATTTAGGTCTGAGCTATGTATCATCTTCACGTGTATACATTCGTCTGACCCACGTCCCACCCATACGCACATTATTTGGCGAAGTTTCATCATTATCAGACTGGAAATCTTCAGGAAGAGAAGCGTGAACAAGGTATTTCTTAGATATTCACTGGCGGCCATATTGAATGTCGCCGCGACCCAAAAAATTGCAAGGCACAACTACAAGATAAGTACATTGTTTTGACAAAGATTCACCAAGAAGGGACATGTAGTTCTTGGGCAGAAGCGATTTTAATCTTCTTTCGTTTCTACGTTACTGTGACGTCATTAATGACGTCAGCTAAAAATAAACTTCCCGTTCGTATTTGCAAGCATATGTTCTACAAAACTGACAAATTTTACGTGTCTACGTCAAGTTTTCAAATTTTACGTCATTCACGTCATCGTATTTTGGTTCCTATGGCAACAATTTACCACGTTGCGTTTTGAGTGGACTTTATTTTTGAAAAGTAAATTGAAAGGCCTTACAAATGGTACATATGTTCTTGATAACAATTTCAACCGTTACTGAGATATAGGTGGTTATTGATGTTTACACCTATCGCTTACCTATGACCTTGACCTTTGACCTGGTGACCTGATTTTCCCAGACTTGGTCAAGGTCACATAGTGGCACATATACGAGGGCATTGTTGGCGCTAGCTGGTTCGGTTTTCGAAATATACTTAGAAGTTTCTTTTTCAGACTGTTTAAAATTAAACCACTATGGCCAACGATCGATAGAAGATGATGAAAACATGATTGTGGTAAAGTTTCAAAATGGTCATGCAATAATTGTATTTTTGACGATTTCTTCAAGTTTTTAAGCGTCTGGCGTCTCTGACGCCATCACGTTATGACGTCATGACCCCGCATGACCTTCTTGCACAACTACACCATGACCTTTACAATCTGTGAAAGCTTCATTCAAATCCGACCATAAATGTCTGAGATCTAGCGAGAACAAGATTTTCACCATGACGTCACTGGCGGCCATCTTGGTTGACGTCATGACCCCAAAAGCTTCGCGGCACTATTCCAGAATGAGCTCTATCACTGTGTCAACTTTAGAGGCCGTGCGACCAGTCTTACTATGAAAAGTGGCGGTGAGAAGAATAAAGTCAAAATCTTGCCGAACAACAACAATAGGTTTTTCCACTGGAAGGTGGAAAGCCCTAATAATGGTTTCGCGTATCTGTATGTGCGTGCAAGACGGGTACTGCGTTACGCCCGACACTGAATATTTAGGTCTGAGCTATGTATCATCTTCACGTGTATACATTTGTCTGACCCACGTCCCACCCATACGCACATTATTTGGCGAAGTTTCATCATTATCAGACTGGAAATCTTCAGGAAGAGAAGCGTGAACAAGGTATTTCTTAGATATTCACTGGCGGCCATATTGAATGTCGCCGCGACCCAAAAAATTGCAAGGCACAACTACAAGATAAGTACATTGTTTTGACAAAGATTCACCAAGAAGGGACATGTAGTTCTTGGGCAGAAGCGATTTTAATCTTCTTTCGTTTCTACGTTACTGTGACGTCATTAATGACGTCAGCTAAAAATAAGCTTCCCGTTCGTATTTGCAAGCATATGTTCTACAAAACTGACAAATTTTACGTGTCTACGTCAAGTTTTCAAATTTTACGTCATTGACGTCATCGTATTTTGGTTCCTATGGCAACAATTTACCAACGTTGCGTTTTGAGTGGACTTTATTTTTGAAAAGTAAATTGAAAGGCCTTACAAATAGTACATATGTTCTTGATAACAATTTCAACCGTTACTGAGATATAGGTTGTTATTGGTGTTTACACCTATCGCTTACCTATGACCTTGACCTTTGACCTGGTGACCTGATTTTCCCAGACTTGGTCAAGGTCACATAGTGGCACATATACGAGGGCATTGTTGGCGCTAGCTGGTTCGGTTTTCGAAATATACTTAGAAGTTTCTATTTCAGCCTGTTTAAAATTAAACCACTATGGCCGCCATATTTGATGACGTCATCAAATATTTTTCACACGATCGATAGAAGATGATGAAAACATGATTGTGGTAAAGTTTCAAAATGGTCATGCAATAATTGTATTTTTGACGATTTTTTTCAAGTTTTTAAGCGTCTGGCGTCTCTCACGCCATCACGTTATGACGTCATGACCGCGCATGACCTTCTTGCACAACTAGACCATGACCTCTACAATTTGTGAAAGTTTCATTCAAATCCGACCATAAATGTCTGAGATCTAGCGCGAACAAGATTTCACCATGACGTCACTGGCGGCCATCTTGGTTGACGTCATGACCCCAAAAGTTTCGCGGCACTATTCCAGAATGAGCTCTATCACTGTGTAAACTTTAGAGGCCGTGCGACCAGTCTTACTATGAAAAGTGGGGGTGAGAAGAATAAAGTCAAAATCTTGCCGAACAACAACAATAGGTCTTTCCACTGGAAGGTGGAAAGCCCTAAAAATACATACGCAAAGAATTGAATTGGGGTTTTAAGGCGCACCAACACATGAAAGGTTATATGACGCCTAACAGGAATGAACATGCCAGGCTCATCCCCCATGTACATCGAGATAAAATATGCAGAACGGGCCTAGAACCTTCTCAACTTGAACTATAGAGTTGCTGCAAATTATATTGTAGACACTCCATTTACGCTGGAGCCACGTTTATAGTTTTTCTACCACTGCTCTAGTGATATGGGCGAGATGGCTCCTGAGTCATGATGAAGACTTTTAATGATCATGAACAAAAACGATAAAATGAACATGAATCTGTGGGGGGGGGTGGGGGGTGGGGGAGGGAGGCGGGGGTCTACACCTCTTCCTTCCCCTCCAACGGGATCTACAGTGGCCCTATTCTTTGCCTCGTAACCAAACGGGGAAACCGGAACCACACAGGGCTTCAAAGAAATTAACATCAATTTCAAATCATGTATTAATATATACATGTAACTCTATTTGAAGGGAAATAACTATCGAATATATATTGAGTATAAACATAGTAGTACTAAGCTCCCTTATTCAGCTGTATAACTAACAACAGAATTCTGTTACCATAACAACCACAATTGTGGTTATAGCATGATCCTATTTTGTGTGCAATTTACAATTTTGTTGCCATAGCAACCATAATTTTGGCCATATCAACAACATTAAATAACATGCATAATCTCCTTATGCCCCTCTACCATATGTCAAAGGTTTCATGAAGATATCTTTTATACTTTTTGAGTTATCGCAGGATCCAGTTTTCCAGAAGAACTGACCTTTTTTTAATATTTTGTTGTCATAGCAACACAATTTTGGCCATATCAATAAAATTAAATAATGTTCATAATCTCTTTATGCCCCTCTTCCATATGTCAAAGGTTTCATGAAGATATCTTTTATACTTTTTAAGTTATCGCAGGATCCAGTTTTACAGACAGACGGAAAAACAAAAACTATAGTTATTGTTAGTCCTCTACCGGTGTACGGTCAATACACCGGTAGGGGACTAAAAATAACTATAGGTTTTTTGTTGTGAAAAACAGATGTCTTCCCCACACTGCAAGACCTAGTAAAATAGGTTGGATAGTGGATAGGACGCAATCTTGTTAAGATATGTTTGGAAGTGGATAGGGAACAATTTGTGATAATATTACGGATTTGCTGTAGCGGTATCAGTCAAGTATCAGTCACGTATCAGTCACGTAAAATAAAACTTCAGTGTAAATTAACTTAGTTCAAAAAGTATATCAACGTCATATATCTTGATCTGGTTGTGGTAGGAACATATTAATTTCAATCCAACATTGGGTTTAGGAAGAGTAGAATGTCAAAGGGCCATAACGACATCAAATATTATCAAACCGGAACATAAACGTGATTTGCACAAATAGGTATCAGACCGATGCTTCCTGCCAAGTTCTGTCAATAAAACAACAACAAGCGGTTAAGGAGCAGTAGTGGGAACAACAAGCTTGATATTAAAAATCATCAAACCGGAACACAAACATGATATGCACAACTAGATATTACATCGATGCTTTCTGTAAACTATCGGCGAAATACAACAAGGGGTTTAGGAGGAGTAGCGGCGACAATACATGTTAAAGTAAAAACGTCAAAGGGCCATAAATTCGTCAAAACTCATCAAACCGGAACACAATTATGTAATGATTCACGCCTTTTTACGCGATTATGCACAACTAGACATTATTCCGATACTTCCTGTAAATTTATGGCGAAATCCAACAAATCGTTTAGGAGTAGTAGCGACGACAGCAAAGTGAAAACATCAAGGGACCATAATTCCGTCAAAAATCATCGATCCGATACACAAACATGATATGCACAACTAGACATTATTCCGATGCTTCCTGTAAATTTTTGGCGAAATCCAACAAACGGTTTAGGAGGAGTAGCGACGACAGCAAATTTAAAACGTCATGGGCCATAATTTCGTCAAAAAAAAAAGCGATCCGGACACAAACGTGATATGCACAAATAGACATTTATCGATGCTTCCTGTAAATTATCGGCGAAATCCAACAATCGGTTTAAGAGGAGTAGCGGCGAAAGCAAATTTAAAATGAAAACGTCAAATGGCTATAACTCCGTCAAATAACACTGATCCGGAACACATACGCATATGCGCAACTAGACATTATATCGATGCTTCCTGTAAACTATTGGTGAAATACAACAAGCGGTTTAGGAGGAGTAACAACGACAACACATTTTAAAGTGAAAACGTCAAAGGGCCATAACTTCGTCAAAAATCATCAAACCGGAACACAAACGCGATATGCACAACTAGACATTATACCGATGCTTCCTCTAAATTATCGGCGAAATCCAACAATCAGTTTAGGAGGAGTAGCGGCGACAGCAAATTTAAAGAGTAAACGTCAAAGGATTGCAACTCAGTCAAATATCATCGATCCGGAACACAAACGCATATGCACCACTAGACATCGATGCTTCCTGTACATTTTCGGCGAAATGCAACAAGCGGTTTAGAAGGAGTAGCGGCGACAACATTTGTGACAGACGGACGGATAGACAGACACCTCATTTAGACAATATGTCCCCTCCACTTGTGGGGGAAGATATGTGTGGGTATTCGGTGGTTCAAACAAAGAAATTAGAACCCACTGTATACATAAACTGTTTTTATCGGGGTAGTTACACCTCTGGTTGGAATATCCTATCTGATCAAATACTTTAATATGTATTTTATTATGTATTTTACGTATTATATTTTAAATGGAAACTACTAATAAAGGTATAATAAAAGACGGATGGCTAGATTCTCACCTTGACCCCTTCCCAGTAACACAATTTTGTGCATCAGAAGATGACACTACACAAGTAGTGCTGCTAGTTTATGTTGCTGATGCTGCTGCTGCTGCGGTTGATGATGAAGTTTCTGTACTGGTTTTGCTTCTCAGACGTGAACAACGTTGCTGATGAGCAGTGACCAGAGCATCACCAAAGAAATCTTAAAATAGGAACAAAGGACAGTTTACATTCCTATTTGACAAACGAGGCTGTGGGAAGTGTCAAGCCCAGGGTACATTATCATAACTCGTACGTTCCACCGAGGTTCGAACCGTGGATCTCCAAATTCAGTCACTGAGCCACCACCATTAGCAGTCAGGGGTGTAATTTGAGTAAGCTATTTTGAAATCACTTGTTTAGGTTATTACACTATATATACTAGTTTAATGCACTTTTGTTAACTTCGTAAACATCATGAAGACCCTCATCTAACACTGGATGGGTCACCAATACCAGTAGTGGATGAGACAAAATTCCTTGGTCTTATTTTCGACCGTAAATTAACGTGTATACCACACCTTAAATACTTGAAGGCCAAATGCCTTAAAGCTCTTAACTTACTTAAATTTGTTGCAAACACTAATTGGGGAGCAGATCGAAAAGTCCTCTTGCGACTTTACAGATCTCTTATCAGATCCAAGCTGGACTACGGCTCAATAGTATATGGATCGACTCGCAAGTCGTACTTGCAGATACTCGACCCAATACATAATCAAGGATTACGACTCGCCTTAGGTGCCTTTCGTACATCACCAGCCGAAAGTCTATATGTTAAAGCCAATGAACCATCACTGTCTCACAGACGAGACAAATTAGCTCTTCAATACGTCATTAAATTAAAGTCTAACCCTTCAAACCCAACTTTCGATAATGTTTTTAATCCTAGTTGTGAACCTCTTTTTGATCGAAAACCGAAGGCCATTCGACCATTTGGTCTTCGTATTAAACCAAAATTAAGAGACACTGAAATCGACCTAAATTTGATTGCCAAGTACAAAGTACCACAAATTCCACCGTGGACTTTGGAAACTCCAACAATTATTTTTGATCTTTGTAATAATAACAAATCCAGTACAGACTCTACTGTCTTTCAAAGCAAATTTAATGAAATTAAATCGAAATACAGTAACTTTCAGCATATCTACACAGATGGCTCTAAAGATGGAGATAAGGTAGCTGCAGCATCTGTTGTTCACAAACACAGCATAAAGAGCCGCCTGCCTGATAAGGCCTCTATCTTTTCAGCTGAACTTAAGGCAATTGAACTTGCCTTAAATTATATTCAGGAATCTGATGATGACCATTTTGTAATATTTTCTGATTCCCTTTCATCTCTTCAAGCGCTGGGTAATATGAAACATGATAACCCAGTTGTGCTTCAACTTTTAGAAAAGTACAATTCTCTTATAATTGATAATGTTATTATTTTCTGCTGGCTTCCAAGCCATGTAGGAATACGTGGTAATGATAGCGCTGATAGTGCTGCTAAGGCAGCATTAGATTTACATATAACTAATACCAAATTACCTTATACTGATTTTAAAAGTTGTATTAACACATATATTCGTAACTCTTGGCAAGCCGCTTGGGATTTGTCAGTTAACAATAAACTCCATCCAATTAAACCGTTACTCGGAGAATGGCGTTCTTCTAGTAGACCCATTCGTCGAGAGGAAGTTGTCCTAGCCCGGTGCAGGATAGGGCATACACGTTATACTCATTCATATTTATTACAAGGTGAGCAATTACCGGAATGTATACCCTGCTTTGCACCGTTAACGGTCAAACACATCTTATTGGAATGTGTAGACTTTGATCCTATGCGTCAAAGGTACTACAATGTTAATACTATGAAAGAGTTATTTGATACTGTAGATTTTAGTCTTGTTTTAGATTTCCTGAAAGAGATCAGACTATATAAATCATTGTAATGTGTTCTTATATATACAAACTTGTTTATATACCCGTTGCCGGGCATTTATTGATTTACATACATAGTTTATATTACACCTTATCATCCTTTATTTTTTGAATAGTTTTATCTTTATATATTTACATTAATTTTTAATTAATACTTCATTTTTCATATTTTTTTGCGCACAATATGACCTATTTATGTGTCGACGTGCCGTAAAACACCATTCATTCATTCATTCATTAAAGGTATAAAGGTTTGTATGGTGTTTTTAGGTCATTTTCAACACAAGTAAGGTTATTTATGACGGTCGATTTTTTGTGGTGGAGGCAGACCACCCACCTTTCCTGGGTAGAACCAGTACTGTACACCTCCCGCCATCCGTAAGAATTGACACTTCCTCACTTTCAAGTCGAGCTCCCAGTGGTAAAGAAATACTTCTTAGCAAGCAAGTACTAGACAAGAGCTCACCGTTGCAGCTTGAACATCTAGTAAATCCCCGGGGTGCTGCTACCATCTCCTGCGGTGAGGATTCTTCATTCTCCACCTCGGGGCCAAAACATATCACCGACGCTGGTGTTCTGGAAACAGATACCATCAGGTAACATGTAATGATAAGTGAAAACTGTAACGCATGCGTCATTATCGAACACATTTGAGATCTAACCGAAATAAATAATTGTATAAAGTGTTATGACCATAGGTCAATAGTTTGCCAAGTTATGAGCCAGGTTGAGTTGCAGGTTAAAGTTGCAGGTTAAAGTTTTAAGAAAAGGGGCATAACTCTGCAATAATGAAAGTCAGAGTTGTTTAACAACATTTCTTGAGGTAAGATAAAGATGTGTGTGAAGTTTCATGAACAGAAGTCTGATACTTTTCAAGTTGAGGCTAAGGTTAGGTTGCAAGTTAAAATGTGACGGATGACGAACGATTACGGATGACGGACCAAGTGATCCCTAAATGTCTGTCACGCTATGCAGGCAAAACAAAAACAAAGCATGTCAAATTTGTTCAAAATCTGAGCCCATGCAGTTATAGCGTTCAAAAGCTGAAATTTGCTTACTTTTATTTATTACACTTCTATGGGTAAAACATTGGGATTTAAAGTAAAAGTATATTTACAATCACTAAACATTAATAACTAACTCCAAACACAAAAATAACTAACTGTAACATTGAGTCATGACATCAATAAAATGTTGCCGACGTTGATAACGTTTAATAAAGTGAATAATACAGGTTAAAATCACACATAAACTAATTTAAAATGTAATAAATAGATTACTTATTTCCTTCACTTGATCCTCCGTGGTGCCACTGAGTTTCGTCGGTGTGTTCTTGGGCAAGACACTTTCCCTTAGCCTCGTCCGTCGGATGGGGACATAAACCGGGCGGTCCCGTGTATCGGTCTATCCTCCGAACACGTTTAAGAACCATAGGAATCTATTCGATAATACGGGCTATTACTCCAATAATAGCCAGAGTTATTGGGAGGCAGCACCCACGGTTTTGTTAGCTTGCTCTGCAATTGTAATATTCGTATAATTGCGCATGCGCAATCTATTTTCTGCCTTTCCCGGCCAGATATTAATGACAGCTGTATGTAATTTTGTTCATGTTATGTAAATTAATGATTTTTTCTCCCTTTCCTTTGGGTCAATTTTCTTATGTGTTTGCAATAGCATAATGAGCTTCTGCTAATAAGTATTCCTCCATAATTTCTATTCCAGATGCTTTCAAATTAATCAGAATTTTGATGATTTGTGTTTCGTCTGGATGCTTTGTCTCGTAACGTCAGCATAATTATACAGCTTATATTGCCGTTAACATGGATTTATATGTACACATACATCCATGACGTTAATTAGGATCATTTCTGAATTTAAACTGGCGTGCTCATATTGAGGTAGGGAGTTTGTACTGCATGTTAACTTTGTAATTAATTTCGATAACCCTTTCTTTCCTTGCAAGTACAAAGGGTGTGAAGTACAGAGGTCCCCGGCAGGTATAATGTATAATTTGCAGGCGACCCAATTCGACGCATTCCACCAGTGCACACTTGACTCAGCTGTCGTTATTGGACACTTGCCAGAAATCCACTCACATTGTAAAACTTCTTGCGAATTAATGGCTTGAATTTTAAAGGTACATACGCTATTGTTTTAGAAATGGCAAAGTATTAAATGGCATTAGCAGTTCACACACTTGCCAGAACAGACTCGGACAAATGTAAGGTGCTTGCTTCATAAACAACAACATTAATATCTCGCATCAGCTTGCAGAGTTGTATAGGTTTTCTCAAATAAATAAATAATTTACATAAATAAATAAATAATCAATAAATAAATAAATACATCAATAAATAAATAAATATTAAATACATAAATAAATAAATAAATAAATAATAATAATATTATTATTATATATGTATTATCATTTCTCTTGTTGATTTTGTTTTTTCGTTAGAATAGGCATAATATAAGTATCTGCAGACATACACTAAAAAAAAAAAAAAAAAAAAAAAAAAAAAAAAAAGAAAAAAAAGAATAATGAGAAAGCAGCAGAAGAAGGAGAAGAAGAAAAAGGAAAATATATGCAAATACATGTTATCTGCATAAAGCTATATGTAATCTAATAAATACATATTTCGAGATATGGATGCTATTACCTATAACAAATAAATAAAAAAAAAAGATATATAATGTATATCAATAAAAGAAAAATGAATAAATAACCCACAAAAAAAACAAAAAAATAAATAAAAAAAAACAACAAAAAAAACAAACACTAAAAATAGAAACAATAATAACACGGATGCATGTCTATATGATAACAATAAATATAATAAGAATGACATAAATAAAAAAAAAAAAAAAAAATATATATATATATAAAAAACACAGAAAAAAATAAAATAATAATAAGATAAAAAGATAAAAAAATAAAAAAAATAAAATAAAATAACAAATAAACAAATACATAAATAATAAAAATAGTAAAATATAAATAATAAAAAATTGATACAGCTTTCATAGATATTCAAAACAAAGGGGAAAAAAAGTAATACTAATACAATAAATCAATAAATAATAACGATATTAATGATATTAAATGAAAAATAAATAAACAAGCGATAATCAAATAAATAAAAAATAAATAAATAAAATTATAATAATAATATTAGTAATAATAACAATAGTGAATAATAATACCAGCTTCAATAAAAATAGTGCTAGTATCAGTAATCATAATAATAATAATTATGATTATAATAACAATACTAGCATAACTAAAAGGGAGATTTACATTTCATTACGTAAAACTATATAAGCTTCGCAACTGGTTAGTGACTTTCGTTTTATTCTGTTTCATGAATCGAGCCTGCTATTATATAAGCGGTAGTGTCAATCCAAGCAGGAAGGTGACTGGCCAGTGGCTGGGACCGGGCTTGCTGTATGGAGAATGTGACGGCGGTTCACAAGCTAAATAGCAGTGTGACGTGCTGCATCTGCCGATATACATCAGCACTCAATAAAACAGCTAAGGTAATGGGTTGGAAAGCTATTGTGCGCACGGGTTTCACAGTGCCCGCATAATTTCTGCAAATCTAATTCTTGACTGTATGGACCGCATTGTAACCTTGCTTCTCATGCATTGCAAATCGGCACCACTCCCATTCATACGTATGTTCTAGTACGCTATTTAATTTGTTTCCTGTCCATATACGATGTCATCGTTCTAAAAGAGGAGTTTAGTACTGGTTCCTTCCCTGGCACACAATACTTATTCAATCAGCGGATCTTCTTATTAAGCCACTGCAATAGATGTTAACATGGTAGAGGCGTCTTATTAACTACTTCACGAGTAGCATTTTTCCAATTTAGCCGGTTGCCGTGGTTAGGAAATTGGAATGTGACTAGAGTCTGATACCCCTCATGGAAACACTTGATTGTTTTATGGACGCATGCATTTCAATTTGAGGGATAGCCCCTTAACATTCAAATTAATGCCAGTACGTGTAGTGTGTTCTACTAACATGTTTGGCCATCTAGGGTTCCTACTGCGGACAGCAAGTCCGTCGGTTCTATTATGAAGTTTCGTTGGTTTTCGGTGCCATATACTCCGTAAAGGTCGCGTTATCGTCATGGACTGTTAACGGATCATTTATGATAGTCGAGGGCTGTGGCTGCTGTTTTTTTCCTTCCGTCACCCTTTAGTCGTAAAGGCATTCCTGTTCGGTCTCGTATCCCAACTTTTACGACGGTTCAGGTAGTGGTAGCAGTGCCAGTAGGAGTCCCTGAGCCTAGCAACAGAGTAATGATTTTGCGTATTGGTACTGAAGCACTGGTCAAAGTGATGTCTATTAGGCATCCACGCCTTTCCGTCTTATTCATCTGGGTTAGGCAAGCCAATTTTATCATCCACACGTACTTTTATGGCCAATTTAGACAGCCCTACGCATGCTGTTTATTTTGCCTCCCTGCACGATTATTTAATAATTGGATCACTTTAATATAGACAGACATTCGAACTGTTAGTCATTTTTAGGGTGGCAGACATTTAGGTCAAAGTTAGTAATAATCAGGCACCCACGTTTTACTGTCTTATTTATCTCATTTATCAATCACACGTCATTCTCTGGCCGATCCTATTTCACGAAACCCTTTGGGCACAGCTTTGATACATACGAGCTCTGGGTGTTCTGGCAGCGGTACTATAAACCTTATAACTATACTAATCCCCCTCCCACCTCCACCATACCGAGTCATTTCTTGTTTTAGCACGGCTTCCCATCGCAAAGTCTCACGACTTCCGATCGAATCTCTATACGTTCAGATGACAGCCTCTTACTTTGTAGGTATGCGTGGTCTTCAATCATTTAGACAGCCTTACTCATGCGGTATATGGATCCCCTGCACTTTAGCAAATAGTGGGATAACCGTCAAGTAAACACTGTCTTTAAAACTTTTAATACAGCCTTTGAAGAGGTTTGTAAGACGGATCAGAGTGGCAGAATTTCAATTGTCACCTTCTAATTTTAAACACTGACATAGTTTCATCCGTAATGAAGAGTCTTGTCTCTGCTAATCTTGAATACATGTAGGTCAGTTTAGTTATTCGCAGGATTCTCATGAGGTTGTTACCGGAAGCGAAGATGAGGTAAGAGGTGAGCATGTCGCCACTTCGTCCTCGAGAAGGATTTACGGCCCCCAGTAGTCCAGGGGGAACGAACCCTAGGGTTCGACGCATTGGGTGTACAGTCATGTTGACTCAGATATGGTTATATGTGCTTGGTCGATTCGCAAGCACAGTTGGGGGATGACTGAAGTCAGTCCAACTCTTTCTATTAATTTGTTGGTTCTTTGTGAGGACTACGACTTCATTTTACAGTTGGTTGTGCACAGTCAGACACGTGGTTGCAACGTTGTTGAACTTCGTAATAAGCGAGGTACCAGTTGTTAAGTAGGCCTTTTGTTAACGACGTTCAATGACATTATAATTATCAGGAGGTTACGGCGTTTACACGTCCATGTTGGGAAACCAACTCCTCACTCCTGCATAAATGGCGTCAGTACCAGATATGTTCTTTCGCAAGTTATATAACGCACATTATTTTGTATTGTGGCAGGGCGCGACTCACGTATGATTCATACTGTACTGTATGCGCGTTACATAATCGTACAATAATTTACCCAATTTCCTTTGGCTGTGAGGGATTCGCTTTTGCCAAAATTATTTTCTTTTGGCGGTGGCATTATCAAAATGTAATTTTGATTGCTGCTATGTGGCATTATCATAATTTCATTTTGATCGCTGCCATATGGCCGTCAGTGAATCCTTCAATTCAGTGAAATCAAAGTTAATGACAATTAACAATTATATAATTAGTAAATTTCAATGTAATACTGACCACTGTTTCCCAGGGTCGGGATTACAGCATGAAATATTAAGCCTTTTGGGGCTTATTGTTGGTGCATCATGCCTAGTTCGGTCGTGCACATTATTGTAATCTTTAGAAAAGAAATAACTTTCAAGTGATTAAATGAAGAAACATTTTACTTTAGAATTAGAGTTTTGAAGAAACATTTTATTTAAGCCTGGGGCTTCACTAAGGGTATAAGGCTATTGTGCCATGCCCTCTTTTGTTAAAGCCTATCGGGGCTTCATATTTTGTTTAAGCCTACTGTGGCTTCATTAAGGGTATCAGGCTTATGGGCCATGCCCTCTTTTGTGAATCATGTTAAGGGCTGCCATTATATTGGTATGTGTTGCCGGCAGCCCGCTATTAGGAGCCGCGCCTAATATTTGCCAAAACTATTTAATATACGATCAAACCTTTTAATAAAGGATAATATTTTCTTGTGTGTTTGTCAAGTTGGTGCCTTCCTAATAATACGGGCTATTACTCCAATAATAGCCAGAGTTATTGGGAGGCAGCACCCACGGTTTTGTTAGCTTACTCTGCAATTGTAATATTCGTTTAATTGCGCATGCGCAATCTATTTTCTGCCTTTCCCGGCCAGATATTAATGACAGCGGTATGTAATTTTGTTCATGTTATGTAAAATAATGATTTTTTCCCCATCCTCCTCACCCTTTCTTTTCATCGTTATGTAGTTCTTTGTCATACTCGTTATTAAACCTCTCTCTGGGGCGACTCTAAATAACCTATACTGTGTTGATGAGCCGTTAAACAACATTCAATGCAATTCCCTATGAAGTTAAACAATCTCCATATAATCAAGGGCAATAACTCGTAGATCTTTTGGAAACAAGAGGTCAATGACTTTGAAGCTCTACTGATATGTTCGTTCTGATAGCTAGATCAGCATTCCTGTGAAGTTTCATGAAAATCTGTCAAGTAGTTTCAGAGTAGTCGTTACAAGATTTTATATACAACTCTTTATAAGAAGTCAGAGCTCTAACCTTAAACAGTTACATTTTTATAACCTGTGACTTTTATTTAAAAAAAAACTAAAACTGAGAAAGTAACCAGAATCAGTTACTACCACAAAATCATTCAAGTTTAGATGCATTCTATCTTCTGTACAGGAATTTTCCCTATATATATATAATTTTCTCCAGGTAGCGCGATTATTCAACTTTACAACCATGCAATAAAATTATATGAGCATGGATGAAAATCCAATGCGCAAGGCCTCTCAAGGTACCTACTGTTATGCAACAAAATTCATTAAAAATCATTGTGTAGGCTCCAACATGATAATTAGTGAACAACTGCTAATTGGATATTGATGAAGATGTATTTATCCTTAAAAATAAGTATTCAGACATAAATAAATACTGCACATTTGTCTACTATTTTAGGCCAGTAATTATAGCAGAAAATAATGGTCAATGTCAAACAAATTCAAACAGAAAGTATTTTAGGAAAAAAAGTCCCGAAGATAAAGACGGTGGGAAATGCTAAATTTTCGGGTAAAAGTTGCGTTTTTTAAGAGAAAACTTCCGGAAACCGGAATAATTTTATGAAAAATAATTTGAGCAAATTAAAATCAATTAATAGTGCGGAAATGCTCTTCCAAATGCATCTCTATGTAAATCAAGGTTTTATAGATGGGGTTAATAATATGAGATTTTGAGAAACTTGGAAAAAATGAATAAAATCGTAGATTTCCATTTGGTGTTATTAGGCTATAAATTAAAAAAATACTAAATGAGCTGTAAACAATAAGTTTATTACTGTTTTGGACATAGAAACGTACAGAGATGTACCAGAAAAAAGTCCTTTTGAATACGACGATCGGAAATACTTTATTTTTGGGTCTAAAAATGTTTTTTTCATAAAAAAAATAGCTAAAAACAGGAATCATTTTGTTATAAGATGTTTGAACATAAACTTATCTAATGAAAGTGATAAACTGGTGCACAGTTATATATACAAATATTTCATTGTATAGTAAGTTAACGCGAAAGTTCACATTGTGAGATTTTGGGGCAAAATGTTGAAAAAAATTAAAAAATCGTAGATTTCTGTAATACATTCGTAGTACAGTGGTCCGTTTTATGGAACATCTTACGACAATTTTTTCTCTTAAGTAAAATTAAATTTATTTCTACAAAACAGTTCATAAACATATTTTTAAACTATCTAATACATATATTGTTCATTCAATATTTACACCCTTAATTGTTTGCTTCAAATGCTTTTAAGAAAAATGATGGAAAGTATTTTATTTTGACTTACGATAACAATTATCAAATTAAAGTTGTTTCCTGAAACAGGGCCCTGGCCTATAAGCTATAGAAGTAGGTAAATGAATAATGGGAACGACAATACAGCATATTATATTCATTTTAAAGTGAGGAAACCTTCTTCCAAACCCATCTTCATGTGATACACGGATCAGAGATTGATAAGACACTAACATTGAATTAAAACAATTGTCCTTCATCAAAAATCATTGAAAAAGAATAATTTTCAAATAAGTATTTCAACAAATATAAATGAAGTGTAAAAAGCGTGTACAAAACGTACATTACATATGTTTGATAATATCAGAACTTCAGAAGTGAATAAGATGCTCAAATTACGAGGTCAGGGTCAAAACGTGGAACAGAAATTTAGAAAAAACACCAATGTTTTTGTAATACAATCAAATAACTGGGAGTAGTATAGGAACTAGGGGTACCAGCACAGTTTTCCCTCGCGGGGAACGAGAAAAACTAGTGAAATATGCCAGTGGGGACTCAGGTGTAACTCTCATTCGCACCAAGATCTAAATGTAAGTCACGCCTAAATCAACACCAACATATTTCATTAGTTTTCTCAAGCACAACGCGCTGGAAAATTGCGCTGATACCCCTAGTTTCTATACTACTAATCAATCCGGTTTATTTTAATAACATAACATTTGCAACTCGTTAAGCAAAGTCAGACGGAACCGGGCAGTAGTCTTCACCATCGCTGTGCATAGTTCAAGATATTATTTAGGAGAGCGCAATTTAATTTTATGTCTACTTTCGGCGAATCTACTTTCGGCGAAGTTTTTCAATAACATTTGCAACTCATTAGGCAAAGTCAGACGATACCGGGCAGTAGTCTTCATCACCGCTCTGCATATCATTTTTTACCATTGAGTATTTTATTTTCCTGCACTTTGCTATTTTGTATTTCAGTTCAAGAAGCTCTTCTCTGTTTCCAGCCAGCTCACGTTCATAATTATCCATTTCAACCAGCAATCGGCTTTTTTTGGTGTCCATAAAATCATCACGGACTACCTCATATTCTACTTGGAGTTGCTTACCTCTCATCAATTCTCATCTATATTTATCTTTTAAATGGTTGAGTTTTCTGCAAACCTTTTCTAATCTTTCTTGTTCCATTATATAATACTATATATAATTATTTTTAAACCCCCGAATGCTACTCAACTATTACAATTAACTGTATGCTAACGTATCTTGTCCGTTATCTAATATGTACCGTTTATCATCATAAGCTGATAAACTTTTTTTATTTATTGCATAGCTGCTTATGTTATGCTTTTGTGATCTAATAACTTTCATCTCATGGTGAGCTTCTGTTGCTGTAAACAAAATCTTTTTTTAATCGTCATGTGCTATCTGTTTTTTAACAACACACTTTTTAACACCCTTACATTTCTTTGCGCTAACCTCATTATCTAGCACATACGAATATAGTTTACTTCGCAAACCAACAAATTCAACAATGGGTATTCCACAAGTTTCATCTTTCATCATGCCAATAACCTTTTAATTATCATTAAAATGAAACTGACATTTCGGATCATAATCACAATTATCAAAAAGTTCTTTATCATTGTAAAAGTCTGCATACACATATTTTGTTTTTATTTCATAGCACAAGGAATCGGTATCAGTAAATAATGACTTAGCTTTTTCATCTTATTTGTTTTTAATGTAGTTGTAATGAAAATCATACATGAGGTATTTTGATAAGTCAAGAATACACATACCGACATAACAAGGGCGATTTAAGACAAGTCTTTCCTTTACCCTATTGATTGCAAACAAGTTTTCGTTAAACATCTTACATGAAATAAAGGATGGTCTTGCCGCATATTTCAAAAGAACTTCCTCGTCATGCGTCAGCTTAACATTAACTCTCTTTCTCAAGTTTTCCATCGTCTTGCCAAAAACCGAATTATTCATAAGCTTGAAGAAATCTTTCTCAAAAGCATGTTTACCAGCTGTTCTCTTAGCAGTATTAAAGTCTATGTATGTCTTCAACCACTTTGCTACATCAAACTGTAGTATTCGGTGTATTTTTATTACCTTCAATCCAAGCTTTTTATACAAATCTAAGTTTCTAAAATGTACGACATACTTTCCTTTATTTTTCAACGTCGTAACAAGTTTATTAACATTACAATGTCCTAAATTAAACTTTTGTTTTAAATTTTTACAATAGTCTGACAACCTCTCATCTTTGATATTTAAACTTTCCCGGGCGAGAGGATAATCATTATGCAAATCATGCAGTTTCTCAGGATACGTAATATCGCACTAAACAATGATATTTGATTTTCCTTTTTCAAACTGATCAACCCACTTGAAGTTGCCAGTAGGTAACGGCTGACACATGGCCCCCCGTACAAGTTATTAGCATCGAGATATATTATGTACTTGCTTTATTTTTTCTTGTCATAGTTTTTCATATATTTATTGTTAGCCTCTGAATATCTGTTTGCGATATAACTCGTACCACCTCTTAATCCTTTTTCCACAAACAAATATTGATCAATATCAGTTATTAAATCAAGTTGGATACCAGTCATCTTGAGGCATGCATCCCAGGCTAAACCAGGACTACTGAAGTAATCACAAGGATCTAATTTGTAATACTCAATGCACATGTTTCTAAAGTTTTCAAAATAATCTGTCAGCAACAGCACATCAGTCTTAAGATACAGATCATGATATTCTCCCATATTTTTAATCTTAAATGTTTCCATATTGTTTTAGCATGATCATAATCTGCATCTGAAATATGCTCATCATTTAATTGAGAATAAAAGCTATCTTTGCCAGGTAGCTTAGTATCCTTCAAGCGTTTAAAACTGTTCATGTAATCATAAGGATAAACGCCTTTTCGTTTTATTAATTCTAGCTTGTCGCCAGAGTATTCCTGAGAGGTGTATTGAAACGAAGGGATGTTTTTTACTAACTTTTATAATGATTGAGACATAAACTGAAAACTGTCAAAAAGCACCAAACTTTGTCCTAACATAAAAGCCATGTACTTTTCCATGTTATTTGGTATAACATTTATGTTTCGTTTAAACTTTCCGATGTGTTGCATTATGAAGTGAGAGTCATATCCTCTCAAGTTATGAAACACAACAGGTATTTTTCTAGTCAACCTGAAATTAATATTACATATGTCATGAGCGCTTCCCCTATACTTCCCAGTTATGTGACAATGGTCCCTGACTTTTCTGATGGAGTTTTTGTATGCTACTGTATAACCCGCGTCACCTTTTTTTGAGAGTTGTTGCAAAACCATTACCACAAATATGACATGATTTAGATTTTTGGAATCTAGCTTCTTCTTCCTGTGACATTACTAGATCTTTTTTAAAGTTTGCATTCATAGTTTTCTTACACCACTTGTCGGATTGGGACGTAAACCGGGCGGTCCCGTGTATCGGTCTATCCTCCGAGCACGTTAAAGAACCATAGGAATCTATTCAATAATAAGAGTAGGGCAGGTTCCCGGATTCCTATGTATCCTTCCCCTCTCTCTGGGGCGGCTCTAAATAACCTATACTGTGTTGATGAGCCGTTAAACAACATTCAATTCAATTCAATTCTATCATTTTTTCCAAAAACTTGTAAACAGCGTTTGGTTCTCTATACGTTACAACTGGTTTTGAATACTGGTCATCATAGCAACAAACAACCTTATACCCATAACTGCAATCAGTATGTTTTTGATATTCTTCCGTATGTGATTTTTTAGGATTGTTTGATACTGAAGAAATGCTTTCGGTTACTGCTTCAAAATCAGCATATATAACAAACGGAACCATTAGCTGTCTGTCATAGTTTTTAAACTTAACCTTTTCCTCTTTCTCAGGCATTTTTATTGCTTGTTTTCCATTAAGTGAAAGGCAATCAGGCTCATGCTTTGTTAACACACGTTCTAATGTAAAGCATTGTAGGCATGTTTTACAAAACCATTTTTTCCCCTTGTATGCTGTTTGATTATACATCAAACTGTTAAAATGTTTTATCCACACATAATGATTTTTTTCTTCTTCGGTGATTTAAAGCATATCACATGTTTTTTCTGCTTTATTTTTTGATATGTGCAAAGAGTATACTTGATTATTTTCATACCCAAATATGCTAAAACAAATGTTGTTTTGTTTTTCGATTTTTTGAGATTTGTTTGATAGTAACAGGAAATGTAATTCCTTCATAATTTAGATCACCAATATGCTTTTTATACTTTGTTGTTCTTTGGGGATTTTTTTCAACATGGAATTTATAAGCCAAATGACGCCATCTAAAGCACTCGTTATCTTTTTCATTTTTTATATTTATTTTTTCCTTTTCTAGCATTAGCAAGTTATTTTGGTAAATCCAAATAAGAGCTACCTCGCAAAGGCCTGTACTTTACTCGATTTATGTAATGTGCATCTAGTGATTCAATTACCCAACCACTTCCCAACTGAATCCAATTTCAAATTCTATTTATAATTTCTTCATGTGCTTTGTCTAATGCTTCTGATATTTGATTTTTGTTTAATATTATTACAGCCTTTGAGGCAAAGTAAGCTGTTTTGTATACAAAATCAAAACCTTCTCTATCTTCCGATACTTGTTTTTTAAAAGTAAGTTTTACATCAATGCTTAAGTTAAATCCACCTGTTTTTCTTAGTTCTTGTTCAAGAAAGTTCACAACTCTTGATTGTGCTTTTTTGTAGTTGTCTGAGCGGATCATTACTGACAACATTTACTTTAAAAACCTTGCTATACTGTTTTGGGGATGTTTCAATTTCTCGGATACTCATTATATAATAATACATGAGATTATTTCTTTAAGCCCCTATATTAATTAATTAATTAATTAATTAAATAGCATTCTTCTATTTAAAATGTTCACCCTCGCCGGCGTCCTCATCGAGATCCTCGTCGGTGTCCTCGTCGGTGTCCTCACCGGTGTCCTCACCGATATCCTCATCAGTAACCTCATAAATATGTTCACCGGTGTCCTCGTTAGTAACTTCATCCAAGAGAGCATCTAGTTCATTATCTAGGAGAATGTCTAAGTATCTCCGAAAGCATTTTTCTTCAATAACTCTATTATCTATCATCTGACTTATTTTTATATGATATTTGCAATATCTATCGAAATCAGCAGTTTCAAGATCACCTCCAGCTGCCAGTGATTTTATTTTTATCCTGTATTTGCAATAGTTTATAAACTCGTCTTTATCAAAAACTTCTGCATCAATCATTTCTTTTAAACTTTCGACAAACGTTTCAAAGTCCTCGTAACATCCGATGTCAGTATTAATCACATGAGGTTTTTCTAGATTGCTGATTAGATTATCTCTGAACAACTCAACATTTTCAGACATTACTTTTAATTGCGTTTCATTAAAAATCTTACTTTCGTTTTCTGCTAGATCTGTGAGAAGCTTTACAGCATCATTGCACTCAATCTCAGTTTTTATTGTCCAATCTTTTTTAAAAGCTGAAATATCATCTGACAATCGTTGCATGTGAACTGTCTTAAACTCTGATAAGTTCATTTGTCTTGGTTAAAAGAGCCTGCTCGTAAGCAGCTACTTTCTCATAAACCTTCTGTTCCTCTTCAAAATGTTTTCTTCTTCTTCTGCATAACTGTTAATACTCATATATTAAAGATTATATTATTTTAATCAGCCATATATAATAATTTTAATTCCTTTGTCAAGTAAAACATCATAGTGGGCAATAAAAGAAACTTCGTATAATTTTGGATGGCAACTGGTTTATATCTCCTTTTTATATTTTCCATGACAGTTTTAGTTGTTTCACCATTGTTATGATTCTTTCTGTTAAATTTTGAAAGTTTGAAAAAATGACTAACTCTTTTTCAAGTTTATTCATATCTTCAAAATCAATAGTTTCTGCATGTTCCGTTTGATCTTTCTTAAAGTTTTTGATTTTCTTTTCTATGCGTTCCATTTATATAATAACATAAGATAATATTTCTTTAAGCCTATATTTTAAATATATAATTCTATATTATAATATAATGAATTGCAAATATTGTGAAAGAGTTTTGGATAGTATTAATCTCCCTGGGACGTGCATAGATTGCATCTTATTTTACGCAACTAATAAAAAGAAGCTTTGTAAATATTGTACCAGAGCCAAGCTGTGTTACAAGTGCACTTACGCATGTATAAATTGTAACGATACTTGTGAAGTTTTCGATAACGAGCGTGTTTGCCTTAATTGAGGCACTCACAATGGCTACAATCTTATTGAAGGTTACAATTACATGCGGAAGAAAACTATTTACCACAGAAAGTACCATTTAGATAAATACTTGGTAGAATATGATTTGTCTTCTAAAAATAGACAAAGATTTGAAGATTTGGTTTACAAAATTGTAAAGATTTTAGATCAAATACAGAGTCGAAAAAGATCAATCAAATTTGAATTCATTTTCCAGAAAATATTTAAAATATTAAAAATAGAAAAAGAAACAAAACCGATTTAAACAAAATCAACCAGAGAAAACTACGATAGGATATGGAAACAAGTCAGGCAAGAATTACGACTGAATGCCATGGCCGTTTACTCCCGCGGGGCATCTCTACTAGCTTAATTTCCATTAAGCTTGAACCTTTTCATATACATTTCCAGAGGTTCCCTAAAGTTATCATTCATTTGAATCTCTAATATTTTATTAAAGACAATCCTAATTATGTCCTCATCATTTTCTAGCCAAGTGGTTGTTTGGACATATGATAGAAGTTGTTTGAAACTCCTATGATGTGTTTTTAACAAAGTCTTTCTTTCTGCTATTCTTGTTTTACTTGCTAAAACAGCAACTACTAGAGGAACTGCACCAACTGCAGCCACGAAAACAGGAATTACCGGAACCAATGCCAATACAGCAGTACAACCAATTATCCCACTAACAGTTTGTAATGTTGTGTTTATAATACCGCACAATTTATAACTGCGTCTGTATGCAGATATAAGTCGTGTCAAGTGATCAATTAATTCTTCTTTGTTAGTAATTTGTGCCATGTATAATAACAGTTAGACAATAATTTAATCAAGATATTTAGAAAATAGTTGCTCGTGTTCTTTGGATGATATTTTGCCTATTTTTAATAATTCATCGATTATGCTAATACCTTTATTTATCAGCCGCGGGCTATTATTTCCTGATTCGATACTTCCACATACTAACTCTAGATCACTAACCAAATCTTTGGGACTATTGTAATATTCAACATCAACACAACCTCCTAAAATATTCTTGAACTTTGAAGAACCTTTGTGAATTGGTAAACCAGATAATTGTGTTAGTTCCTTAAAAGCATTCTGAGACGGCTTTGAATAAGTTTTTTTTATTATTTTAACGCTTTGTTATCAAGTCTATAAAATCATCATCTACTTTTAGGTCTAGCACAACTGCTTTTCCTAGTTTGGCAATAAGTTTGTGATGGCCAACAAGCTTCAGCAAATCAATTTGTAACACTCCGTAGTGGCCATCTTTGTTGACTTTGTAGGAATTTCTTTTTCGTTGCATCCCTTTGCCAGTCTTTTGTGCAGTTTCGCTAGCTTCCCGAATTCGCTCAGGTAACCTCCTTATGTAAAATTCCAGAGCATTTGCCTCATCCACTTTTTTGATCATATTCTCTTATAAGCGGATCCTTTTTTTGCCTGGGGTGCGCGGAGCTAGTTAGTAAAATTGATTTGCGTTTGGTTGCATCGGTTATCGCATTATCATGCCTATCTTTGAGTCTTTCTAAGCTGAGGTTGTTTTTTGTGTCCTTAGACCATTTATCTCGCGGGATATTTCATTATGTGCTACATCAGCCCTTTCAATATGTCTACCATATTCAGCTCTTCCTTCCATAATACCTGGTATTTCAGACGGCATTGGTAATTTATACTTATCAAGTACTTCTTTATTCATACCAGCATCCAAGTCAATATCATACAACGGTTTTTCTTCACATTCTTCTATTATACCTTCATCCTCGGGACTAAATGATGCACTTTTTTTTTTATTTCTGCAAATAGGTCTGTCTCGGGTTCGGCAGCTTTTGACCTTAGCACTCTGTCTAAAGCACTTCTTAATTTTGGTCCCTTTATTGCCTGCTCTAGTTCCTCTTGGTAACTAGCCGGCGTTAGTTTAGGATCTGCGGTTTTCTTGTCAGCTGGTTTTTTAACGTGTGGCGTTGGTGGCGACGGCGGTGGCGGCGGTGGTGGTGGTGGCGGCGGTGGTGGTGGTGGTGGTGGTGGTGGTGGTGGTGGTGGTGGTGCTATAGCTCCGCGATCAGGCGGGGCAAGTAATTGCGGACGTATTGCCCCGGGAAGAATAACAAAATGTTGGCGTATTTCTGGGAGGGTAATCAAATGTTCAGCTAGCCGCCTTGTTTGCTCTGTTATTTCGCTAGTTACAGGTGTAAATACTTCTGCGTATAAATCACGACTAGCTCCTTTTTCTAGTCTTTTTCGGATAACTTTATTCTCGAATTCTTTAACAAGCTCACTCGCTTTTCGTTTTTTATCTGCTAATTCTTTCCATTTTAACAAAGACATGTAATAATATAAGTTATATTAAAATAAGATAAATTAAGATAAGTTAAGACGAGTATTATCCAGGCATTAGTATAATGCAAGTTCCAAACTATGACATGAAAACAGAAAACGGTAATTTTAAACAACTATGGAACTTTATGCAAGACTGTTGTTTTAGAATGTTAATTTGCAGTAATTCAGGTTCTGGCAAGACAAACACGTTAGTTCACATGTTGCTAAAACCTTTGGTTTACTACGACAAGATTTATTTGTTTGCTAAAAACTTGGAGCAGTCTAAGTATCAGGTTTTGTCACAAAAACTTGAAAAGATAGCAAAAAAGAATAAAATTTCGCTTGAAGATATATTAGAATGTTCAAATGATGATGTTATCCCTGTGGATACTTTAGATTCAGATACTCAAAAGATAGTCATTTTCGACGATTATGTTTGCGAACGCAATCAAAACGATATTATTAATTATTTCATCCAGGGAAGACACAAAAATGGTTGTGTAATTTATTTATCTCAATCTTATTGCAAAACTCCCAAAGACATTCGTTAGAACTGTTCTCATTACATCTTCTTTGCGACTCCGGTTAATCGCGAGCTGGGTATGCTTTCCAAAGAACAAGATGTCAGCAAAGAGCAGTATAAAAAAAGCGACTGACAAGCAGTATGACTTTCTGTATCTGGATCGCCCTAGCAAGTTGATTAAAAGAAACTTCACTGGTGATATTTAATCTAATCATATTATATATAATGGGGCTTTTTAATGATATTGGCGAGGAAGTTACGACTGGCAGTGTCAATATTACAAATATTGGTATTGTGATGTCTGAGTATGTAAAACAAAAACATTTGGTTAATTATCTTCACAAGGGTAGAAACCAGGAAAATGTTTTGAGAAGTGATCTTGACATGAATAAAAATAAAATGATCAATGTAGGCAATCCGGAAAAAGCAAATGATGCAGCAACAAAGCAATTTACTCAAAGAAGAGTTGCAAAAATCATACGTGATTATAATATTGATAAAATTCCAGACATTTGACAACAGGTGTTGATGATAAACTAAGTCAAATACAAACAAAGTTACAAGCAAACCGTGAGAAAATGAATGTAATTCAAAACGGATTGAAAGATGAAATAAAACTTCTGCGTGATGCTTTGAAAGAGTTAGAAAAGAAAGAAGATGGATTGGAAGATAGTGAAAACTACAAGAAATTAAGTGAAAAAATAAGAGCCGGTGTTCAAAATATTAATACACGGATCGGAGAAGTCAATAAACTAATGGTTGATAACAATGAACTAGAAACTGCTATTGCTGATGCTTCAAAACAAATGAGAAATGCTTTTACTACCGAAATAACTCAAATTAAAATATTAAATGAGCAGATAAACACCAACGGTGCTGATATCAACAAAGAATTTAAAGACATCAAAAAGAAAAAGGTTGACAAAGATGCAAAGGAAAAAAGGAACACAGCTTTTGATCATGAAATCGTTTTTTTGAAACAGTTTAAAATGGAAAACATTTTAAAAAGGGATTTGCCAATGAAGTACTCTTTTAGAGGTCGTTTTTGTGCATTTTAGGGGGTTCAGATTTTCGATTTTAAGGAGGATTAATTCAGAAAAATCTCTAATGTGTCTCCCAACACCCCCTTTTTAATGACAGGAGGATTAATCCTCCATTACAAACGTCTCGTTGGTGAAACAGTCCTCCGTTAAAATCGTAATATAACACCCCATAAACACAAGAAAGGAACAAAGTCCAACCACATTTAATAATCAAAATATATTTATTTTACCAATACCTTCAATATTTACATAAGCATAGAACAGCATACATTAACATTGTCAATAACAAAAATGGAGGATTAATCCACGACCCTATACCATCAACATTTCGAAAATGCAACTTGAGCATTAAATTAGAATAATATTGTTTCAAGACAGCAGACAAGGGAGGATTAATCCTCCACCTGTACAATCAACTTTCAAAAAGGCAAACTTTAGCAAATTTTAAAATACTAGTTTTCCAGAAATCAAAGCGACAGGAGGATTAATCCCCGCCCACGCATTCATGTTTTAAGATTTTGTTCAAAAATCAGAGCTAAAACATCACTCAAAACTTTGTTTAAAGAGAAAGGAGGATTAATCCTCCACCCGCGTAAATATCAGATGAAGTTATTTATTGAAAAAATGCATGGTTGAATTTTCTACAAGAAATTAAGAAATGAAATGGAGGATTAATCCTCCACCTGTACAATCAACTTTCAAAAAAGGCAAACATTAGCAAAAATTTAAAATGCTAGTTTTCCACAAATGAAAGAAAAAGGAGGATTAATCCTCGCCCAACATTCATGTTTTAAGATTTTGTTCAACAAAGCAGAGCTAAAACATCACTCAAAACTTTGTTTAAAGAGAAAGGAGGATTAATCCTCGTCCCGCAATCCATGTTTGCAAAAAAAAAAGATGAAGTCATTTACTGAAATTATGTATTAGTTGAGTTTTCTACAATAAATATAGAAATAAATAGAGGATTAATCCTCCACCTGTACAATCAACTTTCAAAAAAGGCAAATTTTAGCAAACATTTAAAATATTAGTTTTCCAGGAATCAAATAGAAAGGAGGATTAATCCTCGCCCCCACGTTCATGTTTTAAGATTTTGTTCAACAAAGCAGAGCTAAAATATCACTCAAAACTTTGTTAAAGAGAAAGGAGGATTAATCCTCGTCCCGCATAAATATCAGATGAAGTTATTTTTTGAAAAAATGCATGGTTGAGTTTTCTACAATAATTTCGGAAATGAAATGTAGGATTAATCATCCTCCTGTACAACTTTCAAAAAAGGCAAACTTTAGCAAAATTTTAAAATACTTGTTTTCCAGAAATCAAAGAGAAAGGAGGATAAATCCTCGCCAATGTTTGTCATTCATGTTTTAAGATTTTGTTCAACAAAGCAGAGCTAAACCATCACTCAAAAC